>JALIZH010020848.1:0-45000 GCA_030522465.1 Rhipicephalus appendiculatus | reverse complement strand
AATGACACCTAACTGGAACACTAAGGTCGCTTGAACGTCACCTCCCCGTACTGGCGCAGTGAATTGGCGGCTGCCAATGCGCTCCAGCGCGACCAGCGTCGACAGAGCTATTGCCCCTTCAGCGCGTTCTTCGTACCGGTTTCGCTTATAAAATCTCTTGAGCGGGAAGAGGCGCCAACGGCGTTTAGTTGTTAAAAGTGGCGCCAGAATCGATGACCATTCCAGTGCTTGCCCCGGAGAGTATCCGCACAAGTGTCGGAACATGCGTTGTGCTATTGAAGAGGCGTCATTTAGGTTGGAGTGGCGGGCGCAGCATTGCGTGACAGAACGCAACGAGCGCTAACTCGCCCGCCGAGTACGAAGGTCCATGGAGGCGCCTTTAGACGCGTGCGTGCCTGCGCTGGCTTACGCTCGCTCCATTCGTGTACAAAGGAGGTGGACGGCCGCAAAGGCATCCCCCCATGCTGCACCAATGAATCCCTTCCGCTGCTTGCTGCACCACGTTATGCCCGTTGTTCATTAAACATAGAGCTGTGTGCTTTGTGATATTGGCGTTAGCCATGTGTTGAAAAGCGTCCACTTCTGGGTTCTGTTCTTTTCGTACGTTGAGCAAACTGCTCTTGAAAAAAAAAAGAAGCTAGAAAAAATCGCGTTGTTAGTGTACCTTGCTTGATAAACCAAGCATGACCAGTTCTGTTTGCATACCGACGTGTTATATTTGCCAAGATTATGCTCATTTATAAGGCAGATTGGTGCAAAATAAATCCAGTTGACAGCGCTCGTCTGTGCTGCGTGTTCTTCGTTGATTGTCTCGGTCACGCTGTGCCTTCCTAATGCTACGAACACACTTGCCAAGATCAAAGTCTTAAAATAGGTTGGTAGATTGCGTTCTGTGAACCTTTTTATTCCATGTAGGTGTCATACACCCCACGAAAAAATGGTCTCCTTCGACTCAGTTTTGCTACTCACACTCACAGCCCCAAGAGAGTGCTAGCGACTCCCTTTGCGGGAGTAAACGCTTGTCCCATATTTCACTCTCTTTTCAGGAGTGCTGAGAACTCTCTGTTGCACAGAGTAGGCACACTCTCCCGACAGAGTTCTGGTACTCTGGCTGAGCGAGAGTGAACAAGCTCTCTCGCCAGAGTAAAGTCACGCTTCTGAAATTGAGTGCATACACTCTCTGCGGGAGTTACGCTACTCTCTCACAGAATTTTATAATCTGGTCTGGCTAGAGTGCACCAACTCCCGCCAAGAGTAGAATCACTCTTACTGCTAGGACTAATGTAAAAAAAATAATAATAAAAATTGTCGAGCATTTTTTACAATCTAACAGTGAACAGGCTGAGATTTTTTTAAGCTTACGTCACATATACGGGACAGGCATCGGCACACACATTACAATCGTACACAAAACAGCAACACTGAACATATACCGCTCGCGCTACGGACAACCTTATGTTCAGCAACCGGTATATATACCCATGATGTCTGGCCCCCTTCTAGTGCCGGTGGCGCAACATCTCTATTGTGCGTATTGAAAGACAAACATACGCCGAGCCCGTGTAAGTATCTGGTGATCGTTAGGATCACTGTCGGCACGTCTGCCTTTTACTATAAAACTACATAACAATCAACGCAATTTTCGTTAAATTTCAATTATCAGCTGGCATTCTGTCATATCGGCTCAATGTAGTTCAGCCGCTAATGCCTTAGTCTGAGAGCTGTAGCTACGCGCTTACAAATATAGTTGAGACAATCTTTCAGCAGAGCTGGCCAAGGAATAATCTACGAACGTTACGATCCGGCGTCCGATCCGATTTGCGGTGCTGCGGCATGTACTACAAGTACGCCAGAAAAACAACGCCGGTCGGCAAAACTACAACTCAAGCGCATCTCTGGCAATCCTTACAGTTTTGCTTACCTCGGCTACACTTTAATGGGATAGTAAGAGGCTTGAGAAATGCGCAAACCTCAACCTTCGCGAGCCACTTGCGCCGAGATCGGGCCAACCAAATACGACCCGTACGAGTACGACTCCCACCGAAGGTAGGCCTAGCGTACCGGCCGAGTCCGTGTACGTGTCATCGGCGCTTCTGGGCTTAATCATACGCGATTTCGATGAGTAATAATGACTGTACAGTAGAGCTTTGGCATCGGTTAACCTGACTGAACCATTGTTTCTTGCGTACGGTGTCCGCGCAAGGAGCGATGAGCATCGATGCGACGTGCTTTCAGCCAGGGCACACAGGCCGCCTGCGCCGAGATCGGGCCAGCGAAGGTAGGCCTAGTGTACCGGCCGAGTTCGTCTATATGTCATCGGCGCTTCTGGGCTTAATGATACGCGATTCCGCGGAGTAATAATGACTGTACAGTACAGCTTTGGCATCGATTAACCTGACTGAACCATTGGTTCTTGCGTACGGTGTCCGCACAAGGAGCGATGAGCGTCGATGCGACGCGCTTTCAGCCAGTGCACACAGGCCGCCGCAGATAGCCGCCGGGCGCACTCCCCGGCACTTCGCTGACTCATACGTGAAAACACAGGCTTGTCACTTGGTACGCCTTATTGAAGTAACATGAAGGCATACTTCCCTGCGCATTGAATTTGATTTTTAGCGATCGGTTAGGTAGTTGCAGCTATCGATATAGCAATGCAAATCTGCACACTGACACAGCTGCTGCACTAGCATATCGTCGCTTGCACAAGAAAATACAGATTATTCAATCAAATACGCGCGTACTTATCGAACGACATTACAGTCGACATAAAGCTTCTGTGCACGTCAACCAACGGAAAGAGCGAGAAGCGGCTCTTGTACTCGGCAGTAACAGCTGATAACCCGCCCCAGATCCTTGTAATTTTTGTATATTTTGTTTTCCATGTTATGATTCTGAACGAAAGTTGGCGCTGTTGGCCATAGCCGCATGTCATGCGTGGCTGGCAGCAGTTTTAATCTCATGAAGACGCAAGGTTTAGTTGGGAAAGACAATTGCGTCTGTGTTCAGAATGCGACCCATGAAGCGAAACAGCTTGTTTTGTTTTCATCAGTTTGTTTACGGTGTAGTCAGCGCTGTGAGACGTTGCGTGGTTAGTACTCGCCTGGTAATCGGGAGGTGGCGAGGTCGAATTCTGCTGGTGAATTCTTTTTTTTTCTTTTTTGTAAGGCAGTTTTTCTTTTTTTTTTTTACGAATGTCTCGAGTGTCTACGTTACTCTAGTGGCAATTAGCCTGTGCCATAAACTAATTTTTCGCGACGAGTTAGAAGTTGGCCCTGCGCCTTGCTTCTAAGGTGCCGCTGTTAGCGTTTTCGGAATGAAACGTTCACAATCACAAAACCATACTTTTGTTATCACTGAAAGTTATTCTACTAAGTTGACGCAATAAACTTGCATCTCTGGCGTCTACGCTCAAAGGCGTATGGTTACGAGACAGTTATATTGCTTTGAGGCGTCGCCATGGTCAGATGCAGGCGCTACATTGCTAAGGACGGAGTACCAGACCCCATTCACGCCGCACCGGCACGAGAGTTGCATAGATTGGGAACTCCGTCTGAGTAGCAGAGCGTTCGCAGCCTCTTTTACTCTTTCTTCAAGGAAAGAGTACGTTCGGCGGCTAACTCTGCGCTACTCCCCCCACGGAGTTAAAGAATTCTGGCGAGAGTAATGCAGTTGCCCTGCTCTTGAAGTACTCCCTCAACTTCTGTGAGTGCACGTGACTTGCACATGTATAACTCTCTTTAAAGAGACACTTATAGTCTGTGTTGGAAACTGTTCGTCCTACGACTCTTTTAAGGAGAGTCCACGCGTCTCTCAGAAGAGAGTTATACATAAGGGAGTCACATGTGATGCAAAAAAGAGGCGAATGACAGTAAGACTTTGATCGTCACAGCGCTCGTCTGTGTTGCGTATTCTTCATCCATTGTCTCAGTCGCGCTGTGCCTTCCTATTTGGAAGGGCAGCTTTCTTTTTTTAAGAGTGAAGTACCCCTTTGCGTTATCACACTGCTCGGTTCTTCGGTTAGAAGGGTCTCTACTCTAGAGATTCGTACAGCTTGAGCGTTATATCGCTTGCCTATCGCTGGCGGAAACATTTCACATCATGCTTGAGGTTTCTTCTTCCGAAAGGCCACTGTTATCAATATTTTTGCATAACTACGTTATAGATTTTCTCGTTTACCAACCTCTCAAATCGATGGCATGAAACACACACAGAAAATTTCTAAATTTAAGGCAGCTAATTCAAATATGGTGTTAATATGCAAATAGTCACCTGCGAGGCAGCGTAAACGTTGGTGTGATAGATGTAATTCTGAGTGGGTACTCGCCAATCGTAGGGTGCCACGCTGAGCTGATTGTGGTACTGTCTTGAAGAAATTATGGTATAGAACATTTTGCACATTAAACCTAACTTTATTACTTAGAAAATATATAACACAGGCTTATTCGCATCCTGAAGAGGGGTAGTCCCGTTCTGTTATGAGTTTGACATGGTAGATCGTTATATATATATATTAGACCGTTTTATCTACTCCGAACAAAAAAAAAATGAGAAAGCAGATGTTGTTACAGACGCTGTCACTGGCTTAGTCCCAATGATAGTGCGCTTTCCAGTCGTCAGCTGCCGCATATGCTGTATCTAGGACAATACCGTCAAGGTAAGCGTGGTAGGACTGGAAGGTGAGAAAACAAAGCGAATTATCAATCAAGGTGAATACCTGAAATGCCTCATCATACGTGCAAATGGACCGCCGGCGTCCCACGTCAGCGGCGTCAGAATGAGTGATGCAATATCAAAAAGTGATGAATTCCCCATAAACGTCATCACAACATCTCCCATCCGGCAAATTTAGTGACGTCATTGTGGCGGGACAGTTACGTCTCCACATGACATCGCCACTTCATCCAATATGGTCCGGTGACGGCCGCAGTGCAAAAGCAGGTGAGGTGTAGGAAGACTTCGGAAGGGGGGCGGGGGGGGGGGGATGAATTCATCCAGAGAGATGGAAAACGGAGAAAAATTGGGGGGACCCTTAATCTTCCCCTTTAAGAGTTCAACGCGATAGCGATATCCTGTCCCGAGTGCCTACTTCAACCACTTAGCGCATACTTGCTATGCACCCACTACGTGGTATTCAGGGAATACGCGCAGTAAGGTGTGTGCCGTCTGTAATGGGTGGCCGGCTTTAAACTACGAAATCGTTATGATAGTCACATACTCTGACGCCCGATGGCAATGTACGCTTGCACGACGCAATATTCCTGGGATATTACATGTTATATTGGCGACGCCTATAGAAAGGACGCTTGCGTTTGCGAAGCATGCAAAGTTATTTTCACTGCATCTCCGAGCAGAGGAAGTTGCCTTCACTGTATTTCCAAGCAGAGGCATGGCTGTGTGGTAGAACACCTGCTTGCCACGCAGACGACCCGGGTTCGATCCTCACTCGGACCCGGAAATTTTTATTATTTATTTTATTTGCATCTTTCTCGATTTTTCGGTCACGGACAAGATGCCTGATTTTTCGCTCACAACCAACGACGCCGACACCGACGCCGACGCCGGCATTTCTGCGAAACGAGCTCTTTAACGCTATCGCGTTAAGAAGAAGGTTTTGGCCTTTCAGTCGTCTTCGGGGAACGCATAATGGCTTCTGTGGGTTTTACTGTGGGTTAGATCTTTTCCTGGGAACGAGACGCATCACTTGTGTCACGTGTTGCAGCGTCAGTCCGAGTACTTGAATAGAAGGAAGCGAATAATGTAGTCTTCATGTTGAATTAGAAAAAAATTAGAATTCGAATATGTCAGAATTAAAAAAAAGTTTTCTTACTGCTCTTTATTTATGTCTTGCCATCGATGAGCGTCTGCAAATGCGTAGAATAGTAACGCGTAGAATGCGTCCGTGTTGCAGTTATAGAATCAGGTTTCTTTACGTGCGGTTCCAAGTCAAAATCTAGTTCACAGAACAGTTTCAGTTATGCTTGTCTATTCTGTTAGTTTCACAATGGTGTCAGGAAGAAGAGGATAGGCTGAAACGAGCGATGATATTTCAAGAACTGTTCCATATTTAAAACTAGCATACGAGTACTATTCTTGAAGAGTTCTTCCGGCGTGTAGAATTGAACAGCTAATATTAAAGCTACGTTCACTTTTTGTCGGCTCCGGTTATGGATGACGCTCACGCACAATTAAAAGGCTTGAAGAGAAACCGAAGTGTTACATATCTGCGCTTCACAGTATTTGTTATCTGAATTTTTCAGAAAAAACATAAGGGTCGATTCAGATCGCAATGTTAGAGAAACAACAGAGGGTAGCACTAATTGGCTAGATCTGTGGGTTGATTAGGAAGCTTTGCTCCAAAAAACAGTTGTCCGCCGTGAGCATATGGTTCTTGTGACGCTGTTTCCATTCTTATGTTGGGCGCGGCTGACTGCTCTCCTTGGTAGACTACATATTCCAGTCGATAATCATTTTTACAAAGACAGAAAAGCCCTGTGGTGAAGGTGTTGAACACCGGTGCAACTTGCGAAGTCGGAAGCCTTGGATACACCATTAAACGCGAAAACTGACTATCGGCGTCAACCGGCGTCGCCCTCAATCGGCGCCAAGACGAGTGATACAAAAAATCATCGTCACGCGATTACGTCGCCGTCTGAAATTATCATGACTTTTCTAGAACGTCATATAACTTTAAAAAAACTCAAGTTTAAATGCACAGACATAAAAAAATGAATTACACTTGGTAGATTCCAAAGTGTGTTCGGGGAAAGCGTGTGGCCATTCCACTGACTATGCCATGTCTTTTATTGCGATAACAATTATACGGACACTCTCGGCTGATTTTTGCCGTCGCCGTCTGTCGACGCCGTCATGTCGCGGATATGTAATGTATGTGTATATATAAAAAGGCATAAAGAAAAATAAATCTGCAGAAAAAAATTCCAAACTACCTGACCGAGATTCGAACCAGCGACCCCTCGCTCCGCAGCCTGCTGCGCTAGCCAACGCAGCCCCACGCCATGCTCGCGTGAGCGATATAACGGCGAGCTATTCATATGCACCATTTGCCGCTCGCGGTACGCAGATCTCGGAACAGTTTGAGCGTGTTTTTTAACACGCTACGCTTTTACAGTTTCTTTCAAATTAAAAACTGCCCTTGAGATGCGCACGAAAAAGTGGGTCCCTTCTGTACCACTCATGATGTAGAAGGAAAAAAAAGAACACCGAGCTCACTTCGCGTCAGACGCCACCGCGTGGCAGGAGACGCAGAGGGGTCATTCCAAGTGCTGCAGTTCAAAAGAAAAAGAAGTATCAAACAGCGTTGAAAAGTCATATAATCATATAATAAATCCTTGGCCAAATCCCCTAGGTGGGTATGAGCCATGTCACAGGCAACAACAACAGCGTCGGCGGACAATCGCAGCGCGTTGCTCAAATACAAACACGTAACAACTGCGACAGTTGTTAGTTCACGCTTGTTCTGTGTATACCTATGCGTCCTTTTCGAGCGTCCTTCTTTGTGCTGCGGCGGTGCGTTGCAAGTATCGAGCTGCTTGTCGTTCTTCGTGTGACAAGCTAATTTCTTGCTATCGCATTCATTGCTTCGTCCTAGTGGCGAAACTGTGACTTTTAAATGCGAAGCATTTCTTAGCGAACTACGGCGACTTTGTGCCTATCTATCTATCTATCTATCTATCTATCTATCTATCTATCTATCTATCTATCTATCTATCTATCTATCTATCTATCTATCTATCTATCTATCTATCTATCTATCTATCTATCTATCTATCTATCTATCTATCTATCTATCTATCTATCTATCTATCTATCTATCTATCTATCTATCTATCTATCTATCTATCTATCTATCTATCTATCTATCTATCTATCTATCTATCTATCTATCTATCTATCTATCTATCTATCTATCCGCCTACGACTTTGTGCTCTCCTGGTCGTATCGTTAATGGGATTTATACTTTAGCATTGCCATTTTTTGGGCGTGTTGGTAAACAGAACTTGAAAACATATTCAGCGCTAGCAATACAAGGACATGAGAGAGACACCACCGTGGTGTCTCTCTCATGTCCTTGTATTGCTAGCGCTGAATATGTTTTCAAGGGATTTATACCAAAATTGGAATGATATAACATGACTGTATCAAAAACATGAATCACTGGTCATATCATGAAAATCATGACTAACTTGTCATGAAAAGTATGATTCACACGCCATGGCCATAGTGCTCCTGAGACCGTTTTCTTAACTTGATATATTCAAAAATAGTACGATGAGACATT
The DNA here is from genome assembly GCA_030522465.1 of Rhipicephalus appendiculatus. Classification (NCBI taxonomy): domain Eukaryota; kingdom Metazoa; phylum Arthropoda; class Arachnida; order Ixodida; family Ixodidae; genus Rhipicephalus; species Rhipicephalus appendiculatus. The sequence goes on along the minus strand of JALIZH010020848.1, from coordinate 36,700 downwards.
TCTGCATGACCAATATAAATGACAGCTGGTAATATAAAAATCTTGATCTGCATGTCATGTACAACATGATTTACATGCTACGCTCATGGCGCGCTGACGGCCGTTTCGCTAGCTTGATATACACCAAATATGGTATTGCGAGACGTAACTGTATGAAGAACATAAATGCCAAGTGGTCATATGGAAATCATGACATGTAATGTGCAACATGACTCGCATACCACGCTCATGGCACGCTAGCGGCCGTTTCGCTAGCTTGACATACACCAAATTGGGTATTGAGTGACGTGATTGTATGACGAACATAAATAACAAGTGGCAATATGTAAATCATGACCTGTCATGTGCAACATGACTTGAATTCCACGCTCATGACACTCTCGGGGTCGTTTCGCTAGCTTGATATACACCAAACTTGGTATTGAGTGACGCGACTGTATGACGACCATAAATAACAAGTGATAATATGGAAATCACGACATGTCATGTGCAACATGACTTGCATCCCACTCTCATGGTACTCCCGTGACCGTTTCGCCAGCTTGATATACACCAAATCTGGTATTCAGCGACGTGACTGTAGGAGGAGCATAAATGACAAGTGGTAATATAAAAATCATGATATGTCATGTGCAAAATGACTTGCATGCCACGCTCATGACACTCTCGTGGCCGTTTCGCTAGCTTGATATACACCAAGTTTTTAAGGCGAAAGCCTTTAATGTCTCATGCTCACGTCCGTCCGTGCGGTCGTCCGTCCCTCCAGCCTTGCCTTGGCACGGTGCCAGGTGGGCGCCGGGGCGCGCAAACGGACGCCGGTCGCGTTGGAGTCTACAGCGCTCCCACTTTGCTTGCGTAGCGTCGCTGTACCCGGCGTCTCTAATCATGCAATGAGGGAGACGCGCGCATCACGTTCCATCCTGCCCGACCCCGTCACAGTGGGCACAGGCGTTCGAGCAACACACTTTGGAATTGACAAAGTGTGCGTCAATTTAAACTCTGGAACGCGGATAGCGTCAGCACGATGCGCAAAGCGCGAGAATACGAACGCATGCGAAACGGAGGCTGATTGGTCTCGCTTCTCGCTGCGGTTTGAGGTAAAAAAAAATGCCCCCCACCTCCCCGAAGGGAATCGTGAAGAAATGCGAGTGCATTTCTTGCGCCGACACCGTCTTCTGCCATCGCCTTGAGAGGCGCCCAGCCAGCGAACGGTCGAGAGTGAGGCGCGAGCGGACGGGAGAGTGGGGCGCAGGGAGGAGAGAGAGCGAACGGCGAGAGAAGGAGCGGCGAAGCACTGCAACTACCCTCTCCTACACTTTCTCGCACCACATGCTCCGGTTGCTAGGGGCGAGGATAAGCGCGCGCGCCCGCAGCTGTTGCTATGGGAGAGGGAGTGAGAGCGGAGAGATAACACCTGCCGGCGCGCGGACAACGCCGGACAACGCCGGATGCCTGACATAGCCCGACTAAGAAATGCATTCGCATTTAAAAAAAAACAAAAAACAGGCGCTGCGCCGTGCTCCCGACCGGGCTGCAGAAATTAGGCGCCTTTTCTTTCTTCGAACCACAACCACCATATATAAATGGAGTGAAGCGCGCGCGAAATGCATTCGCATTTTCTCACGATTCCCTTCGGGGAGGTGGGGGGCATTTTTTTTCTTGTCGCGTTTGAGTCTGTGAGCAGTATACAGTACAAGTGAAACACATGGCGACATTCACTAACTGACCAGTTATTACTCCACACTGGTTATGCTTAGGTAGACGCAAACACGACAATAACCGATCAAAATGCACCAGTACACAACGTATGGTTCACAGAAATATCATTTCAAACACGCACGCAGCGTTCATATGCGTAGTTGTGACATGTCTGCCAGCCAGCATGGCCCAAGTGTGCGTCTCGAGCTGCCTCCTCGTATAGCTGTTCGTTCCGGCGTCGATGTCAGAATCACTACTCTGAAGAGGATCGAACCGTAAATGATTCGCCAAGCCGCGAATCGCAGCGATTCCATATTCCTCAGTTTTTTCATCGTTGGTTCTGGATCTCTTGACGGCGGCGACGACGATGGGGGGTGGCGAACACACGTGCGCGCCGCATGCCTACACGTGCTCGCTGAGCCGACGAAGTGTCAGCTGAAACACGCGCCACCATTTCGTGCAGCCACGTGATCAGATGAGGCGTGACCGCGGGAGGTGACCGCTTGGCAGCGCTGAAAATTGGCGGGCTTTGCTCCAGTTTTGAATTGCGTCCGATACTGGTCATAGTAATCATTATTACACATAATAAATCGTCCCTCTGTTGCATTATAAGTACCGAATCGTTACTAGGGGATCGATAACTACACGTTGACGCAAAAAACGCGACATGCGTAAAGTTGATGTCACTGCTCCTTTAATTTTTTACCTGGAATTGCAGCGAGACGCGAGGCCAATCTGCGCATCGTGCAGATGCCATCCGCGTTCCAGCGTTTAAATTGACGGACACTTTGTCAATTCCAAAGTGTGTTCCTCGAACGCCTGTGCCCACTGAGACGGGGTCGGTGAGAATGAAACGTGATGCGCGCGTCTCCCTCCTTGCATGATTAGCGACGCCGGGCACAGCGACGCTACGCAAGCAAAGCGCGAGCGCTGTAGAGTCCAACGCGACCGGCATCCGTTTGCGCGCCCCGGCACCCACCTGGCACCGTGCCAAGTCAGGGCTGGAGGGACGGATGGACGGACGGACGTAAGAATGAGATATTAAAGGCTTTCGCCTTTTTTTATTTTATTGATATGATATATAAGGAGATGTTGGCGCACAAGTCAGGCGCCGGCTACTCCTTTGCCCTTGAGTGAGCACTGAATATACATCTTAACAAAGGAAAAACAAAGAGCAGCACATGAAAAATAAAAATTTGATGTATATCAAGCTAGCGAAACGGCCGCGAGAGTGTCATGAGCTTGTCATGCAAGTCATGTTGCCCATGACATGATTTTTATATTACCACTTGTCACAAAAATGCTCGTCATACAGTCACGTCACACAATACCAAATTTCGGTGTACATCAAGCTAGCGAAACGGCCCCGAGAGTGTCATGAGCGTGGCATGCAAGTCATGTTGCACATGACATGTCATGATTTCCATGTGACCATTTGGCATTTCTGTTCGTCATACAGTCACGTCACGCAATACCAAATTTCGTGTATATCAAGCTAGCGAAACGGCCGTCAGCGCGCCATCAGCGTGGCATGTTAATCATTTTGTACATGACATGCAGATCATGACTTTCATATTACCACCTGTAATTTATGTTGGTCATGCATAAATGTCTCATCGTACCAATTTTTGGATATATCAAGTTAAGAAAACGGCCTCAGGAGCACTATGGCCATGGCGTTTAAATCATGCTTTTCATGACAAGTTCGTCATGATTTTCATTATATGACCAGTCATTCATTGTTGTCATATAGTCATATTTTACCATACCAATTTTGGTATAAATCCCATTAACGATACGGCCAGGACAGCACAAAGTCGTAGGCGGCTAGATAGATAGATAGATAGATACGCTCAAAGTCGCCGAAGTTCGTTAAGAAATGCTTCGCATTTAAAACCGACTGCTCGCGCGGCACAACCGTTCACTGGCCACCCCGTATATATAGGCACTGGATCTTGACCTGCAAGGTAGTGCCGGTGGGAGATTTCTCCTGTGTGTTGTTGAACAATAAAAATTCGCAGCGTGCGCGTTAACTAAAAGCGTACTGCGGGTCTTTGTGTCCAATCGGAGTCTTCTGTCTCTCATTGCCCATTAGCAGCGATTGGCATGTTCCAGTAGGAAACACCTGTCCATCACTGCGTGCTTTGCACCTCCCCAAGTTTCTCTCCTGCGCAACGCCGCGATGAGCGCCAGCGTCAACGCCGCCGCCAGTGTAAAGTCCTGACCACACGTACCCGTTGCAGCGCGTCATCGCGTGGCTTTTTGACGCGGCGCCGACCCCCTCTCTCCATGGAGAGAGAGGGCGCGCGGCTGCGCGCCCTCTCTGCATAGGGGAGAGGGCGCAGCGCCGCGTCAAAAAGACACGCGCTGACGCGCTGCAACGGGTACGTGTGGTCAGGCCTTAAGCGGTAGCGCCCGCTGCTTCACATCTACACATGGTTCCCTTTAGCGGGAGATGGTGTAACTTTTTAGATGTGAAGCATCTTATGGCGAAGCTTAATCCGGTGGTGGTGGTGGTGGTGGTGGTGGTGGTGTGCCGTGTGCCCACCCTTACTGCGCATGCGCAAACAGTTAAAGAAAAAAATGAAAATAAAAAACCTCCTCTCCCCCCTCTCTCTCCTCTAGGCATCCCTCCCCACGGCAACCACACCCTCACTGCGCATGCGCCTCCCTTCCTCTCTCCCCCTCTTACACTCCCCCCCCTCTCTCCATCCCTGCCCGCGGCGTCTAACTCCCCCTGCGCATGCGCGTCCCCCCCCCTCTCTCTCCTCTCCTACGCTCCCCCCCCTCTCTCCTCTACGCATCCCTGCCCACGGCGTTCACACTCCCACTGCGCATGCGTGTCACCCCCCTCTCTCTCTCCTCTCCTCCGCTTCCCCCTCTCTCGCCTCGCGACGCCGACGCAGGCAGCGTCTGCTAGCGAGTTTCTTGGTTGAAAAAACCGACTGCTCGCGCTGCACAACCGTTCACTGGCCATCCCGTATATATGGCAATGGATCTTGACCTTCCAAGGTGGTGCCGGTGGAAGATTTCTTCTGTGCGTTGTTGAACAATAAAAATTCGCAGCGTGCGCGTTAACTAAAAGCGGAGTGCGGGTCTCTGTGTCCAGTCGGAGTCTTCTGTCTCTCATTGCCGATTAGCAGCGATTGGCATGTTCCAGTAGGAAACACTGCTCCATCACTGCCTGCTTTGCGCCTCCCCAGTTTTCTCTCCTGCGCAACGCTGCGATGAGCGCCAGCGTCAACGCCGCCGCCAGTGTAAGCGTTAGCGCCCGCTGCTTCACATCTACACATGGTTCCCTTTAGCGGGAGATGGTGTAATTTTTTAAGCGAGGCGTTTCTAATACGCGAAAAAAACCCGGCATTGGCGAGCGTAGAGAAATTCGACCCTCGAAGGAGCGCCAGTGAAATGCGTATTTCTATGTGTGATATTTAAATATTTGTTGCTGTCTATATCAGAAATCGCGAATGATTTTTTTCTTGTGGCCCGCGGCCCGCACATGGCCGTATTTGTCATATATAATTCTTTTTCTTAATAAGTATCTTCATGAGCTGCGCAGGCATAACTTGTCTCAAGCATAGTTGTTCTTTACCCAAACCATGCGGTCACCATGTGTTCAAACAGAACCATGAAAAAAAAAATGTCACCGATGATTTTGATACTGCCTATTGCGAATCCTGAGCGTAGCTGTTCATGTGTTTTAAATGCGAATGCATTTCATAGTCGGGCTATGTCAGGCATCCGGCGTTGGCGTTGTGCGGCGTTGTCCGCGGGGGAGGAGGAGGAGGATAGGTTGAGGAGGTGTGCGCGCCGGCAGGTGTTAGATGTGAAGCATCTTATGGCGAAGCTTAATCCGGTGGTGGTGGTGTGCGGCGTGACCACCCTTACTGCGCATGCGCAAACCCTTTCAAAAAAATAAAAATAAAAAAACCTCCTCTTTCCCTCTCTCTCCTCTAGGCATCCCTCCCCCGCGGCAACCACACCCTCACTGCGCATGCGCCTCCCCTCCTCTCTCCCCTGCTACGCTCCCCCCTCTCTCCTCTAGGCATCCCTGCCCGCGCCGTCCACACACCCACTGCGCATGCGCGTCCCACCTCTCTTCTCCTCTCCTACGCTCCCCCCTCTCTTCTCTAGGCATCTCTGCCCGCAGCGCCCACACTCCCACTGCGCATGCGCGCCCCCCCCCTTTCTCTCCTCTTCTACGCTCCCCCCCCTCTCCCTCTCTCGCTTCGCGACGCCGACACAGGCAGCGTCTGCTAGCGAGTTTCTTGGTTGAAAAAACCGACTGCTCGCGCTGCACAACCGTTCACTGGCCACCCCGTATATATGGCAATGAATCTTGACCTCCAAGGTGGTGCCGGTGGGAGATTTCTCCTGTGCGTTGTTGAACAATAAAAATTCGCAGCGTGCGCGTTAACTAAAAGCGGACTGCGGCGGAGCTCGGCGGAGCTATATATGAAAAAAAAAATTTAAAAAATAAATAAAAAAAATTAAAAAAACAAGAAAAAGCAAAAAAAAAGGCGCTGCGCCTTGCTCCCGACCGGGCTGCAGAAATCAGGCGCCTTTTCCTTCTTCGAACCACAACCACCATATATAAATGGAGAGAAGCGCGCGCATGAGGAAATGCATTCGCATTTCCTCACGATTCCCTTCGGGGAAGGTGGGCGCATTTTTTTTGTTTGGATATATGTTGAGCTAATGCGAATTGTGAAGGCGACGCGGCGCGGTGGGAGCGGCATAACAGAATGTTCGGTTTTGGTGTCGACGTAGCGTGGCGAACCTGGCGTCGCAAACTTCCACCGCGGGAGAGGAGGATCTCCTCCTTTCTGGGCCTGTTGCACAGGAGTACAAAAGCCGGCGTCACAGATTGGGCAGTGCAATTCTGGGGGGTCACACTTATCAACAACAGCCCAGAGGGGGCTATGGCGGCGCCCAAAGAGCCTTCGTTGACAGGGTGCATAAGTTAAGAGTGCTCTAGAGCGTTCCACACACAAAGTGCCCTTCGACAAACGCACGTCATCGTCTCCAAAGCTTCGCAGGTCTACAACCCTCTCGCCCGCCTCCGGAAATCTTGCTACACATAAGATGGTGTTGCACTGCCTCCTAGATTGGAGGCATTGACCTGTAACTAAGCGACGATGTCACGTGATCACCTCAGCACGTGACGTCACGTGATGGTACACCAAGACCACATGATGATTTTTGCATTGTTCATCTTCACACCGACGACTCCGGACGCCGGCAGTCGCTATCCCCGTTTAGTGACGCATGAAAGGCATTCGCCCTAGTAACCTAAATTTTCTATATTTGTTTCTGAACACCAACATGAGAGGAACAGTCCACGTCTTTGCGGTAAAGCTTACCGCTCTCCCAACAGAGAAATACACATTTCTCTAAATCACTTCACGGCTTCTATTAAATACCGTAACTTAGGCCATGAAACAATTTTAAAGCACACTTTTCTTTGTTGATGCTGTGAGACTGCAGGCCTATACCGAACTAAAGCGGGATACTGGACTACTCCTTCAATACTTTTTAAGAAACATTTCAGCTGCGCGCAGCGGACACAGAAAAGAATATAAAGAATGTGTAATCCAAGCAGTGCACAAAGCGCTCGAGCAAGACAGAAGAGAAATGCGGCCGAGTGTCTTCCACTCCTGACGATGATGAATTGGGACAGTACAGTATGTTTTGACTCCAATTGATACTATAACGCAACGCAAAGACCACGCCATTTGACCTTTCTTTCTTCCTTAGAGACAAACCTTCGTAAACAATGGACACAATTATTTCTTTACCAGCCGAACCCTTCGGAAATGACAGCTGCTTCAAAATCAGCTGCAAATGACGAAAAAGATCGCGAGCTTTTTCGTTCTTGTACGTCGCGAGACCAAAACCTCCAGAAACAACGTCTCGATGCGTTGAGTACGGCCGCATGCTATGCTGGTGCTTTTTCGCGCGCGAAATATGGAATGAGCAGCCTGTTATACCATGTGACATGATTGCTCAATCAATTGAAAGAAATGCCATTCGCATAAAAAAAATTTCGGCAAATCCCACGTGCCTTGGGAATCGATGTTATGCGAAACATGCGGAGGGAAGGTGTCTGTGTTGTAATTTTTTCATTGAGCGAAACGTCACGAAATGACGCCAAATATATGTACACTCTCGGTACGGTCCTGGATAATAGCCTCGATATAGGCGGCATCCTTCGACGTACTGTTTATTATCACGGCTATGGACAGCCCAGCGAAGAGAAGTATACGTTACTCTCTTCAGGCGGCCTCGAACTTGAGGAGTGCCGCCTATAAACTATCGCAGTAAGCGGCCGAAGTCCGCATACGGCCCCGCAGGCCGATCCGCGTGCGAGTTGAGCCGTTGAGCGTCAGGGCGGCGGGGAACAAGCGTCGGAAACAACTGCACCACGCATGCGCTTGAACGAAAAAAAAAAAAAGAAAGAAAGAAGAATTGAGACGCGCGCTCCGCGCTCGCCCGGCGCGCGTGCGTGAAGGGAAGAAAAAAAAAAAAAAACCGACAGACGAGCACCGCGGAAGCTGAGAACTTTCGTGTTCGCCGCGCGGCCGCTCCATCACGAGACGTGCTGGCGACAGAGCTTTGAGGCCGGTAACCGTCACCTGTTTGTCAACGTACTTGGAAAGCGCTAAACTGCGTCGGCTGCGCGCTTTGCGCCTGCCGCTGGGTGATATGTTTTCATCAATGGATATGAAAGGTGTGTATCGAGGGCAATGTAACGCGCCGCAATGTGAGTGCGATGGATTTTGCCGCGCCGGGAACAATGAGCCTGCCGCACCATACCAGGCTGGTTGGTGCGCGTACTGCGGGCACAGTCCAGTACAACATGCTCGAATTGGTAAGTAGCCTTTTTGTTTTCTTTGATGGTGTCGTGATATCTGCTGATGCATGTGCAGGATCCAATTTTGCTGAGTGAACGAAAAAAAGAAAAGAAAAAATAGGAGGAGGGTGGGCACACTTCGCCCGATATATATATACATTGATCGTGTTATACTTGCGAGAGAACATTAAGCGCAGCATTAACTACTCCCGAATTTACATGCTTTGTGTGTAATCTTCGTTACATCCCATTGTAGATGCGCTTTTTCGCGGAATACAATGCTTCTTATGTTATCATGTGTACACATTACGTTGTGACAAATTTGTTTTCAATTTACTCAGTTCATGGCTCGCATTTGTTTCGTGACTTAATTGTGGCATGCCAGCTTGTGTAACTTTTCAACATCTGGAACCACGTACGTTTTTCAGGGTCGAGATCTACGCAGGACGTGTTCTTCATGCCGCCCGATGTGCCACCCAGTCAACCGCAGGAAGCGATTGAAACACTTTCCAGTGCTTACGGCACACTTTATTTAGGATATCATACATCTCCCTGCATTTGGGCAAGCCCCAGTGTTACTGTTTTGATTCCAATAAAAGACGACAAACAACATTTGTTTTATCAGTTATCGAGTTATGACATTTGTCACGCATTAAAAAGAAAGTACTTGTGCATGCAAAACAGATTCCTGAAACACTGGCCTATCAATATCAGTGCTCGTGTTCTACAAAACAAGTTGAACAGATGATTTTTGGAAAACAATGCACAAAAGGAATAAACGGAAGGCAGTGAGACAGAGAGTGATCCACATTGATTGAAAATTGGTGGGTTGAACTTTTATTAATGGTTCTGTAATTGCATGGTGAACTCGAAAATTGAGTGCAGGTGCACCAGGCAGCAGGAGATCATATGCCACCGACTTTTTTTCAGTTTTGAATATCTGCTACAGTTCTCGTATTCTAGCATGGCATTTGTAACGTTGAACCACGATCAAGCCAACCTGTGTACTGCTGTGGCAATGTACCAGTTATAATATATCCTCATTTTCTGAAAATCAGCTGTTTTATTGAGGCATGCAGCAACAATATTTCAAGTTCGTTCTGCACCCCAACTACACGCGGACGTTCGCGAAAGAGATGTGCAAAAGCATCGACTATTTATTTGGAGGGAAACTTGTCCGTGGCAAATTTGTGTACGTCATACTTGATCTTGGCGCACGTTTCGACATTCATTTGAACAGCGGTGTGATGCTGAGTAAAGGTAAGAGTAGCTAGTTGCCATATATAAGATAAGCTAAAGACTGAAGATGAGTAAAAACCACTGTGTCGCGCGAAATAGCGCGCATAAGTGGTAATTGCTGAAACAGATGATCGTCGAACTGCTAAAAAGGTGCTGCTCACCCAACGTGCGGCTAGCGACGGTTCACGCGCACTAAGTGCAAATGTTAGTGTAGGCACTTTAAAATACCCATTCAAGCATTAACGTGCCAAAGCAGATTAACGTTACACGAACAGCTGAGAGCGGGCTGCTGTCACTGACACGCGTGTACGTCGCGGCATAAATAACGGAAATTGCTCGCAGCACACGCATATGGGAAAAATGTACGTGGGTTCCGAGATCTGAGGATATCCTCGTCACGCTGGTTTACATTCGCGAATTTTCGTTGAGCGAAACAACCGCTGTTCACGGAGAAGCTTTAACGACACACGGACACACGTTAATCGTTCTTGCGGCACGGCGAATTACGAACCGAAGTCGGAGCCGAAGGTGCTTACCGCGTTTGTCTGGAGTTCATGAAGCCCCGCAAACTATTTGCTGACCTAATGCACCCTCAAACACATGCACATGGCACAAAAACAGAAGTTCAACGTCGCGCCGACTGTTTGCAAACGGCATGGTAGATATATACCCCCGCAAAAAAAACGAGCATTCTTGCGGTGGCGCTGCGGTGCAATGGGTAAGTTATCTGCTTTCAGTGCACGCGGCCCCGAGTTCGATTCCAGTGCTGTGCGTAATTTGCATGTTGTTGTCGCAGATGTTGATGATTGTGATACTGTTCATCTTCTAATTACCCGTAGTGATAATTACAACCGTCAAACTGGCGAGAAAACGGTTGACAGCGTCAAAAAATAACTTTTTTTCTCGCAACCGCATCAGGGCCGCCTACAGACAGGCCGCGTACAGGGCCGTCACGCGTAACCGCAGGCCGTACCTAGCCAGGAAAAATTTGACTTAAAATCCCGTCTAAGCGTCGCCACGGCTATTCTGAAGGCCACTTAGAATAGGGCCGCTTCTTCTGGGACACGGCTACGGAGCCGCGTAACGAACTGACTAGATGCGGCCATAATTTGACCGGATTTCCTGCCTGTAGGCGTGTATTCTAGCCGGGATTTGACTGAGAGTGTACAAATGTTGTGCGCACAGACATATGTTAAACAGTCGCATATGTTTTATATAACCAGTTGTTTACAGCTTCGTAACGATGCCAACAGCAACAGGGGGCGAACACCACAAGCAGTAACCTGATATATAGCGCTTCTGCTTGCGACCACGGTAGCACTGGTCTTTGCTGAGTACACCAAATTCAGTGGATGACGCTTAAGTATACAACTGACGTTCACCCGACGTGAAGCCAGTATCGTAGAAGAACATATGTGATCTTCATAAAATTACCCAGCACTGCAACGACAATTGACGTCTTACGAACATTAGGGCCTTTTTCAAAAGCAGTTCTGAGACCTGGCGTGGCTCTGTGCTAGAATACTTGACTGCCACGCAAAATGCTTGGGTTGAATTCCTGTTGGTACCCTGACATTTATTCTTCGCATTCGTCGGGTCAACGCTGCCAAAGTCAGTCTTTTTCTTAAGGTTCTGGCGTTAAAATTACCGATGTATGCTCTCGGCATTCCTGGGTAGACAAATTATTAATCACCTGTGGCACATACCCGCATATCGTGGTCCATGGTATGCGGGTTATGTGCCACACGTGTCTGGAGGAAAGGGTTTGACGACGTATACGACGGGATTGGGACCTTATTCATGTCATAACTAGCGAGTCATATTCGTCAAACCATCTTACCTTCCCATACTAATGTTGGTCTACCCTAAATGAATGGGGTGATCACGAAAGCACCCGGACGTACGTGGCTACATAGATAGACACATAGATAGAAACGCTCAAAGTGTGTGTAGTACGCAAAGAAATGCTTCGCATTTAAAATATTCAAGAAGTGCAATAAAGCGGCATATGGCTGAGCTTTTTTCTTCAAACCAGTAGACGCGTAACTCTATATTTATAATAATGATTTACCAGTTACATATTATGTTCTAAATTTTTCAGTTCCTTTCTGAGGTTGAATTATACGCATGGTTTATTGTTACATCAGCGCAGCTATGTTGCTTATAGGGGAATGCATGATAGTCTTTATAGCATGTACAAATTTTGTATGTCCCACTGGTGTGAAATAATCCGGGCATTTTCATTATAGAAATATGTTACACTATTTCCGCTTGCAGCACTGCACTTTTTCACCTGTTAAAAATCTCTCGTGTGCTCAAACAAACCGTGTACTTCACAGTTGTCATATAGTAATTCTGCTACGTATGAAAACTAGAAATGTTTTGGTAGAAATGTAGAACTAGAGATGTTTCGATGAATAGTACGTTGTTTTCTTGACGGTCAAGCTTCTAGATAGCAGCTTTTTATGCTTGTCATCATGTTCATTATGTTGCTGTAATGAATGCCAAACAAAATTGATTGATTGATTGATTGATTGATTGATTGATTGATTGATTGATTGATTGATTGATTGATTGATTGATTGATTGATAGCTCACTGGTCTGAATGTGAATTTTGTCTGCTCCTCTGTAACGCTCAGAGAAGCTCACTTTGAAGTAACACGGTCCCTACGGTGTACGGTGACAAACATCTGCGCCCAGCTACCTCGTACATGCGCTTGACGTCTTCCAACAAGCGTACACGAGGACGAGAAATTCTACACGTTATAGGCCTAAGCAGTACCAGGATCCTTATGTACTGCTGCCCTGAGGTCGCCGGGATGGCTTCCTTATTTCTCAGGAGTGATTTTATTGAAGATATTCAACATGGGATTCGAGCAAGGCGGGAGAGAAAGGTCATTGTGGAACATAGAGCCATGCTTTGTTGAGTGATCTACCAGGTATTAAACTGCTACCTAAGAAAAGAAGACAATGTATAAAAAGATATCAAACACGAAATGAAGTCTTTTTTAATTTTCAGTATTTTTTTCTCTGCTGTCTCTTACGGTACTGTTTTTAACATGGAATCCTCTCACAAGCCATGATTATTTGCTGTTGGCCACAATTGTTTCGACACCGTAATCCCCTACATGAAGAGCTCTTGACCGTCACTAGACTTGTTCTGGTATCAGAAGGCGCGACAGCTGCCCAGGGCAACCAACAGCGACGTCAGTCTTGGGTGAAAAGTATTTCACCGCACAACGCGCACGGAAGGACGAGTGCGTATCCTAAAACAGATACGTTGTACACAAGCGAGCCCGCGCTTCGAGAACAAAGATGGTAGTCGAGAGCGACTGTAAACAAACGAACGCTGCGCGGGGTCCCACGTGACGGCATCTGGCCAATACCGACGCGGTGTCAGTCTCGGAGAGGTCGGAGGAGAGAGAAAAGAGAGAAGGCGTGCTTTTCCTCACACATGTTGCTACTTTGCGTAGTTTCAGGGGCTTTAGCAGAGTGCACGAACGCTTGCCACCTGCACTACGCCAGTGCTTTGTAGATACACCTGAAGGGGGGAAACAGCCTGACGGATCTTGCTACGGCACGTACCTCAACTGCCGTAACAAGCAGGAATTCGAGAAAGGATATCAAAATGTTGCGTGCATAGTGCGCACCGAGTTTGCGGATCTCCCTACAATGTCTACTTCTGTTTCAACTAATTGTAGTTCACCGGTTTTCAATTGTTAAATTGCATACATTGTTAGCTCCACTTGAATTTTGATTGATACTATTGTACCTCTTCATTAATTAAATATAATAATAACTTCATTGTGATAACATATACATGAAAGGATTCATCAATTTTGTACTTTATGTCATGATAGGGTGATTGAAATGAACATGAATCTTCCATGACTTCTTTACATTGATGCTATTCTATTGTGTTGTTCTGGGTGTTTTTTTTTCTCGCTTACCTCACTGCTACCCTTCTTTTCTTCACGAGCCGGGATGTAGGCCTAGTCAGGTAACAGTTACGCCTGTTTCCTTTTGCCTCATCTCGGTGGCATGTAACTATCTTGTACCCACATGCCAAAATAAAGTATTATTATTATTATTATTATTATTATTATTATTATTATTATTATTATTATTATTATTATTATTATTATTATTATTATTATTATTATTATTATTATTATACGTATTCAGCGATAAACTATGTTGAAGGACAGTAATATGGCGATAACTGGACTATTTAAAGCTGCCACTTAGGAACGTAGTTATTTGTGCTGCTTCGAATACATTTGTCTCATTCAGTGATCATGGCATTATCATCAGGCACCACGCAGCTCAACTGCTTGTGACAGCGCATATTGTCACAGCGCATATTGTGAGGCACAGCATTGAGGGCCCGTATAGAAAATGGAATTAAGCACTTGCTGATGCACATATTTGCTGGAAATATAGCAATGGGAATGTGAATGACCCAAGTCGATGCCACAATGTCCTTCCGTGATCAGTATTTACGTTTAGGCGAGTGCATCAGACGAAGTTAGGAAAACAAAACTCAGATGCCAGCAAGAAGAACAACGCATGTTAAGCCAATCAGTTCAAACCTGCAGCATGCTTAAAATTAAGTGAGAACCTTGTTCTGAAAAATACTTTTTAAATATTGTCACGTGGTCGTGACGTCGACGAAGGCAGCAGGCGACGTGTCCAAGATGAATCTGTTTATTTGGGCCGAACTTGTGGTCGAGAAACGGAAAGTAAGAATACAGCAACACACGGTATGCACTGATAGCGGCGAACAGAGCGTCGGCCGTCGATCAACTCACAAGCGGTGAAGCGCGTCGGCATTTATACGCGTGTCATCGAATATTCCAGTCTTATCACTGGTTGTCGCGAAAGCTCTGGAATAAGCTCGCGTGTTCGCGTCTTGCGCGCAATCTTAACACAACGATCTACAATAAACGCGAAGCTTCTAGAAAAATGAGGCGCGGTTTGCGCTGAGCATTGCTTACAGTCTTTGTGGGCGTAAACAGAATACAGCACAAGTATAATACAAAACGCGCGTGGCAATGCCCCCCTCTGAAAAAGCATGGTCCCGATGCTTAAAACAGAACACGGGGGGGGGGGGGGGATTCATGCAATAATAAATAACAATAATAAAGCAAGAAAGTACAATAAACAATAAGCACAAGCACGAAAGTACAATAATAAAGCAAAAATTACAGTCTTCAGGTTCACTAACGCGCGTAATACGGCTTGAGGCGTACGACATGGACGACTTCAGGTCGCGCACGGCGCCGCTGAGAGTTCGTAATGCCGTCAGGGACAACCTCGTAGTCGAGTGCGCCGAGACGTCGAAGTACCCTGTACGGACCGAAGTATCGTCGAAGGAGCTTCTCGCTAAGTCCCCGTCGGCGAACTGGCGTCCAGACCCATACACGGTCACCGGGTTGGTATTCCATGTGGCGTCTTCGAAGGTTGTAGCGACGGCTGTCGGTCTTTTGCTGGCTCTGGATGCGCAGACGGGCGAGTTGTCTGGCTTCTTCGGCGCGCTGAAGGTACACGGTGACGTCGACGTTTTCCTCGTCGCAGACATTGGGCAACATGGCGTCGAGCGTCGTTGCCGGGGTCCTTCCGTAGAGCAATCCATACGGCGTCATCTGCGTCGTTTCTTTTACCGCCGTGTTGTATGCAAAGGTTACATACGGAAGGATGGCATCCCACGTCTTGTGCTCGACGTCGACGTACATGGCCAGCATATCGGCGATGGTCTTATTTAGACGTTCGGTGAGGCCATTGGTCTGCGGGTGGTAGGCGGTGGTCCGGCGGTGACTTGTTTGGCTGTACCTCAGGATCGTCTGCGTTAGGTCCGCTGTAAAGGCCGTACCTCTGTCGGTAATGAGGACCTCTGGGGCGCCATGACGCAGTACGATGTTCTCGACGAAGAACTTTGCTACCTCGGCTGCACTGCCCTTGGGCAGCGCCCTTGTCTCGGCGTAGCGGGTGAGGTAGTCCGTTGCTACGACGATCCATTTGTTTCCGGAGTTCGACGTCGGGAACGGTCCCAGGTAAGTCCATGCCGATTTGCTGGAACGGTCGGCGAGGTGGCTCGATGGGTTGCAGAAGTCCGGCTGGCCTAGTGTGTGGTCTCTTCCGTCGTTGACAATCTCGGCAGGTCTTCACGTAGTGGGTGACGTCGGCAGTGAGGCGAGGCCAGTAGTACTTTTCTTGTATCCTCGCGAGCGTACGGGAAAATCCAAGGTGTCCAGCTGTCGGGTCGTCATGCAGAGCGTCCAGAACTTCGGGACGTAACGCTGAAGGTACTACGAGGAGGGAGTCGGCCCGGAGTGGCGAGAAGTTTTTCTTTAGGAGAATGCCGTTGCGCAAGAAAAACGACTCCAGTCCTCGTCTGAATACCTTTGGAGCCATGGTGGCCTTGCCCTCGAGGTATTCTATAAGGCCCTTGAGTTCCGGATCGGCTCGTTGTTGTTCGGCGAAGTCATCGGCGCTTATGGTTCCCAAGAAGCAGTCATCATTAAGGTCGTCCTGTGGCGGCGGGTCGACGGGGGCGCGAGACAAGCAGTCGGCGTCAGAATGCTTTCGTCCGGACTTGTAAACGACGGTAACGTCGAATTCTTGAAGTCTGAGACTCCATCTTGCGAGGCGACCTGAAGGGTCTTTCAAGTTAGCTAGCCAACACAAGGCGTGGTGGTCGCTCACAACTTTGAAGGGCCTGCCGTAGAGGTAGGGGCGAAACTTCGACGTAGCCCAGATGATGGCGAGGCACTCTTTTTCTGTTGTTGAATAGTTGGCCTCTGCCTTGGATAGCGACCGGCTAGCATAACTGATAACCCTTTCCAGTCCGTCCGTCTTCTGCACAAGGACGGCGCCGAGTCCCACGCTGCTTGCGTCGGTGTGCACTTCTGTTTCGCCGTGTTCGTCGAAATGCGCAAGTAACGGAGGCATTTGCAGGCGTCGTTTTAGTTCTTGAAATGCTTCCTCTTGCGGTGATTCCCACTTGAACTCGACGTCGGTTCTGGTAAGGTTAGTGAGTGGCTCGGCGATGCGGGCAAAATTTTTGACAAACCGCCTGTAATAGGCGCATAGGCCGAGAAATCGACGGACGGCCTTCTTGTCGGCGGGTGGTGGGAATGTAGCGATGGCGGCTGTCTTTTGAGGATCGGGGGCGTACTCCGGACTTGCTGATCACGTGACCCAAGAACAAGAACTCCTCGTATGCGAAGCGGCACTTTTCAGGCTTCAAGGTGAGGCCGGAGGTCTTGATTGCTTGAAGTACTGCGTCAAGTCGCCGGAGGTGTTAATCGAAGTTTGAAGCAAACACAATGACGTCGTCCAGGTACACCAGGCAAGTCTGCCACTTCAATCCTGCCAGTACTGTGTCCATAACCCGTTGGAAAGTCGCAGGCGCCGAGCAAAGACCAAAGGGCATGACCTTGAACTCGAAGAGGCCGTCTGGTGTTATAAACGCGGTCTTTTCTCGGTCTCTCTCGTCGACTTCAATTTGCCAATAGCCGGTCTTGAGGTCCATCGACGAAAAGTACCTCGCGTTGTGGAGCCGATCGAGGGTGTCGTCTATCCGTGGGAGAGGGTCCACGTCCTTCTTCGTTATTTTGTTCAGGCGGCGATAATCGACGCAGAAGCGTAGGGTTCCGTCCTTTTTCTTCACTAACACCACGGGTGACGCCCACGGACTCTTTGAAGGCTGGATGATGTCGTCGCGTAGCATTTCGTCGACTTGTTTCTTTATTGCCTCGCGTTCCCTCGTTGAAACTCTGTACGGGCTCTGACGTAGTGGCCGGGAACTTTCCTCTGTTATGATGCGGTGTTGTGCGACTGGTGTCTGTCGAACTCTGGACGACGACGAAAAGCAATCCTTGTATTGCAGGAGCAGGGTTTTGAGCTGATCTTGTTTATGCGTCGGGAGGCTCGGATTGACGTCGAAAGTTAGTTGATCAGCTTGGTTCGTCGTAGCATGTTCGGTAAACTCGGCGAGGGCGAGGGCGTCGCTGGTTTCCACAATGTCTTCGATGTAGGCGACCGTCGTGCCTTTGCTCACGTGCTTGTATTCGTTGCTGAAGTTCGTAAGCATGACTGTTGCTTTCCCTTCACGCAACTCGGCGATGCCTCGTGCGACGCAAATCTGACGGTTTACAAGCAGGTGCTGATCACCCTCGATGACGCCTTCGAAGTCTGTGGGTTGTTCGGTGCCGACGGAAATGATGACGCTGGAGAGAGGCGGAACGGTGACGTGCTCTTCTATCACGTTCACTGCATGGCTCCCCTGGCGTCGTCTCGGTAGGCAGTGCTTTTTCTGAGGTTAGTGTTATCGACTCAGACCTTAGGTCGATGACGGCGCCGTGTTTACTTAGGAAGTCCATCCCAAGTATTACGTCCCTGGAGCAGTGCTGTAGGATTACAAAGCTCGCAGGGTAAGTCCGATTATTGATAGTGACTCTTGCTGTACAGACCCCAGCGGGTGTTATTAAATGGCCTCCAGCGGTCCGAATTTCGGCTCCTTCCCAGGCAGTCTTAACTTTCCTCAACTTCGCGGCGAACGGCCCACTGACGACGGAATAGTCGGCCCCGGTGTCGACGAGAGCTGTGACGCTGTGGCCGTCGATGAGAACGTCGAGGTCGCTAGTTCGTCGCCTGGCGTTGCGGTTGGGTCGAGGCGTCGGGTCGCGGCTACGATGGTTTGTTCCACTGCTTCGGCGTTGCGTCGTCTGTTCTTCCGGTCGTGAAGTTTCGTCATCCAGGCTCCGTTCGGCTTGCTGCGCGTTCTTAAGACTTCGCTGAGCCGTCGTCGTCGTCGGCGGAGGATGTTCGGCATTTCGTCGTTCAGCAACCGCACCTCCATCGGTTGCTGCCCTTAGTTTTCCGGGTAAGGGCTCGAAGATCGGACCCGAGCAGGGCCGGCATACTGACTGCGATGCGGTGAGATGTAGCGGCCTGGGGAAGGCGATCGGGAAGGTCGTCGGGGTGTCCACTGCGCTCCTGCAAGGTAGTCAGCGATGTCACGGGGTCTTTCACCCCGCTGTGGACGCGGCGCGTCGATGGCGAAACCACGCAGTCCCATCTGGCGGTACTGGCATCGGCGGTAAGTGTGGCCGGCTTCTCCGCAGTGGTAGCATAGTGGGCGGTGGTCGGGGGCGCGCCAGATGTCGGTCTTCCTGCGCCTGTAGCGCTGGCTGACAGGCGGGTGAGATGGCGGCGGTGGTGGCGGCGGCGGCGTTTCGCGACGGTAGTGCTGCTGTGCGCCGTCCTGACGGGGGCGTGGAGGGGGTGCACTGCGTCGGGCTGCAGCAGCGTAGCTCATGGCTTGCAGCTGCGGCTCTGGAGGCTGCGGAACGCCCAGTGATTGCTGGATCTCCTGGCGTACGACGTCAGCGATGGAATCGACCTGGAGGCTGCTCTGAAGGTAGAATTTTCCGCAGCTCCTCTTGCACGATCACTCGGATCGTCTCACGCAAGTCGGCTGTTCCCAGCGATTGGATGTCGGCATAGCTTGTAGCGGAGAAGCTGCGGTTGTATTGCAGTGTCCGCATCTCGAGCGTCTTCTCAATTGTCGAGGCTTCGGAGGCGAATTCGGCGACCGTCTTCGGCGGGTTTCTTATCAAGCCAGCGAAGAGTTCTTGTTTCACACCCCGCATTAGGAACCTGACTTGGGTCGGCGTGTCGAAACAGGCGATTCATCTCCTCCGTGTAGATAGAGATGCTTTCATTGGGCAGCTGCACACGGGTCTCCAACATAGCTGCGGCCCGTTCCTTGCGGACCACGCTGGTAAACGTGCTTAGGAACGTCGTCCGAAAGAGATCCCAGGTTTGTAACGTGGATTCTCGGTTCTCGAACCACGTCCTCGCGGCGTCTTCTAGGTAGAAGTACGCGCGGCGCAGTTTTTCCTCGGAGTCCCAGTTGTTGAAAGCCGCAACTCGTTCGTACGTCTCCAGCCAGGTCTCGGGGTCCTCGCTTGGCGATCCATGGAAAGTCGGTGGCTCTCTCGGTGGCTGGACCACGATAGTTGCAGGGGACGCAGCGGCCGTCATCGTGCCTGTCGTCTTCGTCGCCGTGGCTTTTCGCTTGTCCGGTAGGAGTCCGTATTGTGGTGCCAGTCCTTGTAGTCTCCGGCTAGCTCGACTCTCCTGGATGGTGTCGGTTTCTTCTTGGCGACTTGGGCTGGGTTCACGGCTTGACGGGGGCGTATGAAAGGAGCAGCGCCTCCACCAGATGTCACGTGGTCGTGACGTCGACGAAGGCAGCAGGCGACGTGTCCAAGATGAATCTGTTTATTTGGGCCGAACTTGTGGTCGAGAAACGGAAAGTAAGAATACAGCAACACACGGTATGCACTGATAGCGGCGAACAGAGCGTCGGCCGTCGATCAACTCACAAGCGGTGAAGCGCGTCGGCATTTATACGCGTGTCATCGAATATTCCAGTCTTATCACTGGTTGTCGCGAAAGCTCTGGAATAAGCTCGCGTGTTCGCGTCTTGCGCGCAATCTTAACACAACGATCTACAATAAACGCGAAGCTTCTAGAAAAATGAGGCGCGGTTTGCGCTGAGCATTGCTTACAGTCTTTGTGGGCGTAAACAGAATACAGCACAAGTATAATACAAAACGCGCGTGGCAATATTGGAGAGCTTTATTGGTGAATATCAACCATGTTCGGCAGCTTCTTCACTGATTCAGTTGACTTCTTTTCTGTTCAGACATGAAACCTTGATGGCCTGCGATATTTTTTTTCTGGCCGCAAAAAATGATACCCTCCGGAATGGAATGTTATGGAAAACAAATTTATTGGGTCCAGCGGAACGCCACTGGGTCGCGCATACGGCTCAGTCCCACGTAGGGACCGGCAAGCAGAGTCTGCCGGCCACCTAATAAGTGACGCTTCTCAGGATGGTCTGAATAAAGTTCTTCGTACCGTATTGACTGGTAGATATACTATTAGGAGGCCACAACAAAGAAGGCTACAAAAGATATGGTAGGAGTACTGTGCTTTGCCATGTAACTCGCCTCCTTTAAAATCTGCTTACCAGACAGCGTGACATTTTTTTTCAATGTCTTAAGTTCTGGCAGATAATTGGAGCAAAAGCTCCGAAATCATCGGTGTCCTTTAGTGCCAAAAACTCACAGGGTCCCTTGTGCATTCACCTCAGACGACTCGAAGGCGAAAGACTCATTCTTTTTGCTCTCACTCAATCTATAAGGGAGAAGGGAACACGTGTTGTGGCTTCAGGTGCCACTTCCAAGCGCCGTCTTTGTTTTGTTGTCTTGAGGTCGCGTGCTCTCCGGTTTTGGTCGCCGCCCAAAGGCAGGCGCTACACTGGATTCATGTGGCGTAACGTCAAACGACGCCACACCAGAATTTTCAGCTTCATGATGACATCACAAAATTCCGGGAACTGCAAGGTCATGATGACGTCATAGGGTTACGTCATCGCGTGACTATTTTTGCATTACTCGTCCCCGACGCGGCGAGACGGTCACAGCCATCCGTCAAATTTCCCGCTTGATGAAGCATTTAATGCTTTCGCCTGAGTATATGTGTAAGAATAGGAGGCGCGCATTCAATGTGAAGTATTGCCATATCCCATAGTTTTTTACTGTTACGTTTAGTTTCGGTAGCACGATAATTATGTGAAACTCTTTGAAATCTTCCAAATCACGCTGTCAAGCACCCCAAAGAGTGGTCCGAAACCCCGATAACATGGAGGCAGTGCAATATCTGGTAAGGCGCAGAAAGATTGCGATGCTTCCGATCCTGGAGGTAAAGCGGAAACACGTTCGGTCATTTTCTCCTATATCGACTTAGGAGAAAACGAAGAAGCCTGACACTCAAGCACAACTTTAGCGGCACAGTCTCCAACCCCGTAGTCTTGCATTGTATTGGGTCACTTTTTATGTTTTCTTTAAAAACAGCTGCATGCACCACTTCCATGGTGGAGTACAGAAAAATCTAAATATTTTATTGTTTATTGTAAAGAAAAATACACATCATTTCCCCCTACGGGGCACCATGGTGGGATGCGATAGCATCGCGGGGGGGGTGCGCATCGAGTTTCCGTTTCTCTTATGTGACTTATGAGACGGTGGTTGTCGAGGCGTTTGAATTACCGCTTGCCGACGCTGACGTTTACGTTCGGCTCCCCGAGCCTTCCTCTGCTCCGCGGCGGTGGCGCTGCCGCTGAAATTAGCGCCGACGTTGACGTTGTTCATGGCGTTTCGCACACCGTTGCACGGAGAGAGAATGACGGAAGCACAGCGAACACGCGCTTTCGCAGCCTCGCAGCTAGAGAGTCGTTTGCCGGCGTTGCCGTTTACGTTCAGCTTTGCGAGCGTCCATAACGCTGTTGCGAAGGAGAGTGCAACGGGAGCGAGCGCGCGCCGCATTATATACGAGCGCACAGCCAGCACAGCTGCGCCGGAGAGAGAGAAACGGGAGAGGAGAAACGAAGCGGAGGCAGCTCTCACGCCACCTCCTCCACCCCACCTCCTGGTGCTCACGCAAGAAGAGGGGGGAGAGTTGGTGAATGCGCAGTATGGGTGCGGACGCCGCAGAACGGACACTGTCCCGAGCATAACATGCTTTCGCATCTAAAACTTGCAAGCCACCGCCACGATTGTTTATCGAAGAAGCGGTTGTCTTGAGATGGCTGTGAACGAATTCTTCTCTGAACGTACCCCATCCGGAAAACTTGTCATCCATCTACAATAGCAATGGATCCCCTGAATAGCTTTCATGCCACAGTGGAATTTCAGCTCCTAAGGGTTTCTCTGGTCTGAAAGACTCTTCCGCGATGTATACATAGCCAGAGAACAATATGGGTCGCAGCGATTTACGTGCTGGGTAGGCACCATAGTAAGGAGGCGGCCATTATTGAAGTGGATGCAACCTCATTTGTTTTAGCAAACTTCATTTCTGGTTTTGCCGTTATGTTTTCCTAAAAACGTAAATAACACCAAATGAAGGAAATTGTGTAATATTTCAGGCTCTCTATTGCTCTTTTACCGTTCCGTGTGTATTGTCATTAAACATGCTCGATAGTTATGAAAGAACTATGCTTCATGTGCGAAAATTTACGAAATTGAGAAGCCCTGAAGCACTCTGATCAGTTCATATTAAATGGGAAGGATTTCGTATGACTCGCATACACGTAACTCCTAACGCTGCGAAAGCCGTAATCAAGGTGGTATAAAAGAGGCTTTTGAAGCAAACCTTTTAGAAGTCATAATTTTAGTGGCAGTGTCGTACGCGAGAAACGCGGTGCGGGCGAGCGTACACAGATGCAGCCCTTCAAGTTCCGCCGGTCCTAATTGTATTTGTTTGATCTGTTTTCAAATAACTGATGCACTCAAGATCATGGGTTTCAACCAAGCGGCCTGCGGTGCTTTTGTTAGCGGCCCGCAGCCCGCACATGGCTGTCTTCGTCGCATATTATATATATATATATATATATATATATATATATATATATATATATATATATATATATATATATATATATATATATAATTTTCTTGAGACGCTCCATGAGGTCACAATATGTTGAAACATAACCGCGAAACAAACCCTACATTTCATATTGTAGGGGAAACAGCGCCGAAGACCCGAACAGAAAAGGCACAAATACAACTACACGTAGTGCTGACAGGCAACTGAAATTTATTGCGGCGAAGAAGGTAAATAAATACATATTCGCGTATAAGCAGTCAGTGCATTTAAAGCACCGCGCCCAGATTTTAGCGTTTCTGCAGATTGGATCGATGCGTTGTTCGAATCCCGACCACGAATACCCTTCAGAAATGACCCTTATGCGAGATATCGGAGAGGCGTTCTTTCAAATGACAACGTTATTTAACATTCTGCACAAAAGGTTCCCCACTCCCCAACCCATCCATTTTAACCTTCTTCAGATCCCGGCCCTTGCGGGGATAAATTTTGTGGCTGCTGCCCGCTATCTGCACTAAGCCTCAGATGCCTGCCCTAGATCGTTCGGTTGCCGACAATAAGTAGTTTCTTTTATCGCAGTGACATTATCCACGTGTGTTGTCATGTCACGTTGTCACATTGAATTGTTGCCTGTATATGAACGCATGACCATCGTTGTTGCCTCAATCAGCTGAAGCATCGTGCTGCTAAAGACGAGGCGAAAGTTTTAATTACTGACGTGGATAAAGGAAACAGTTAGGAGGGAGGATCGCAAAATTCTGTATAAAGAAAAATGCCCCCCACCTCCCCGAAGGGAATCGTGAGGAAATGCGAATGCATTTCTTGCGCCGACACCGACTTCTGCCATCGCCTTGAGAGGCGCCCAGCCAGCTAACGGTCGAGAGTGAGGCGCGAGCGGACGGGAGAGTGGGGCGCAGGGAGGAGAGAGCGAACGGCGAGAGAAGGAGCGGCGAAGCACTGCACCTACCCTCTCCTACACTCTCTCGCACCACATGCTCCGGTTCCTAGGGGCGAGGATAAGCGCGCGCGCCCGCAGATGTTGCTATGGGAGAGGGAGTGAGAGCGGAGAGATAACACCTGCCGGCGCGCGGACACCTCCGCAACCTATCCTCCTCCTCCTCCGCGGACAACGCCGGATGCGCCTGACATAGCCCGACTAAGAAATGCATTCGCATTTAAAAGAAAATTGTGGTTAAGCTTGGGCATTTAAACTGGCATACTCATCGAAGAGCTCCAGGAACACATGGAAACTGGCTTGGCTCCGCCCGAATAAGGATTTGTCAACCGCATAAGCGATGATGCTAACTGTCCCCAGTCCTGCCACTGGAAAACCCCGAATATTATGAAACTTTGCCACTTTTCTAATGAGGGGGTCCAGGGAAAGAATAAAGAGCACCGGTGCGATTGGACAACCCCGGTGAATGCTAACTGTCCCCAGTCCTGCCACTGGAAAGCCCCGAATATTATGAAACTTTGCCACTTTCCTAATGAGGGGGTCCAGGGAAAGAATAAAGAGCACCGGTGCGATTGGACAACCCCGGTGAATGCCTCTGTCTACACACGTCGCAGCGCTGACCGCCATCGGAGCCGGAGACTTGGGAGTGACTTCTTGACCTTCAATTCTCTCTAACCACGTCTCTTTATCTGATTGTGAGATATCGTTTTGCCATTATCTTTCCTGAAAAACAGAGACAACAGGGAATAACTTGAGTAAATCGTGAAATATGTGTGGCTGGCCCTGTGTCTTTTAGCCTTGCGTACGTATTGTAAGTAAAGAAACACGGCAATTAAGGAAATACATTTCCTTCATCTGCGAAAATCTACGAAGTTGAAAAGGTCGAAGCACATTCATTTGGGCCATATCCGCCCATGTCTAAATGCTCTCGTGATCGCCTCGATAACGTGGCGTACGCCAAAATTGGTATGAGAGATTAAGAGTGTGTGACGAATATGACTGTCTGTTCATGACATACCCGTTTATCACGACATAACCGCGGCACATACCCGTAGATCACGGGCCGCGGTATACGGGTATGCGACACAGGTCATTGACAGTTTATATCTACACAGGAATGGCCAGAATAGACATTGGTAATTTAAATGCGAGAGCTTCAAAGAAAAACCGACATCAACACCGTTCACCCGACAAATGAAACGAGTAAACAAATTTGAAGGACGCTCGAGCTTCGCGTTCAAGAGTAGAACGCGCTAGCGTAATCGGGCCCCGTGGGCATCGCCTACTAAACTGCCAGCCTAGCTTCGGTTCTCAGTGCATACCTCAACCGTGCCATAAACATACGAACGACTGTGCGTCTAACAGTGACAGCATCAAGCTATCCTAGAATATCTACTGGAATTATCATTGTTAAGTGCCCACTACCCACTACGTCATAATGCTTCTTCTTGCGAATTAGCGATGGACCCACTATACACGATTTTATTTTCGACTCATGGGCGCCGCCATCTTGGACTGATAAGCGATCGTTTTGCCGGTTTTCTATGTTGTAATATGAAATGATCATGGTGATGAAACGTTGAATGTACCAGCCCAAGCATTTTCGGGCATCCGAGTTCACGGTAGCACTGTTTGTTTATTTGATACGGCTACAAAAGTGCAACGTTATCAGTCCAAGATGGCGGCGCCTGAGAACCTTCGGAAAATGGTGTATACGCGTCCGTAAGGCAACACGCGAACATATGTTTGAGCGCTTTGTAATGGGTGGGCATTTTAAACACGCACTGGTTGCGCCATTCAAATGTTGTGACGCCTGGCGCGATTCTACGCTTCTTCCACGCAACATTTCGACCGTTGAGGGAGACTTCTTCCACTGCATGACATTCACATTGTGCTTTTTTTTTCGAATCAGTTTGGAGCAATAGCGTAGCTCTGTGGTAGAACACCTGCTTGCCACGCAGACCGCCTGGGTTCGATGCCCACTCGGACCGAAGTTCTTTATTATTTATTTCATTTGCATCTTTCTTCATTTTTCGGTCACGGAGAAGATGATGATTTTTCGCTCAGAACCGCCGACGCCGACACCGGAACTCCTACGAAACGAGCTCTTTAACGCTATCTCGTTAAAATGAGGATCGTGGGAGGAATCGAACCCAAGCATTCTGCGTAGCAGGCATAGGCGTGCGCACGAGGGGGGGGCAGAGGGGGCAGCCGCCCCCCCTAGTCACCTACGAACCTAAGAGGGGGGGGGCGCAATGTCGGCCCCATACATTGACATAATAGGGAAGGGGGGGGCGCTGCGAGGAACCTTCGCCCCCCCCTGAACGGTAACCCTGCGCACGCCTATGGTAGCAGGTAGGTATTCTACCGCAGTGCCACGCCAGGTCTGTTATGAAACTACTTTGGTAAAAGAAATCGAAGTAGGCATCATGACGGTTTATCGCCAATTGTGGTCGCACGATAATGAACAATACATTTCTATTCCTTTGATTCAGCAAGCTATGAAGAAGCGTTTCCTCCTCGAGGACGGAGCATACGCTAATGAAACTTACGTATGATGCTCACATCATCGCACCGTTAATTGCACTTCGTTTTGATAACACTGACATCTGCGCTCTAACGTCAGTGGTGATGTTACGTCAGAGCATGAGTTACCCTTTAAACACCAGTGTAGTTGTTCCTAATAAGCCCATGATGTGCACACAGCTACTACACTTTAAAAAAATAGAAGTACGTCGATCAAATAATAATTACTCAGCTAGAACAGCCGCTTGGGTGAGTTGGTTCATGTTCAAGGCCGATTTACCCGCGCAAAAAGACTGAACACTTAAGAAGAGACACAGACACACATATTGAACGCAAGGTCTTTTTATGGCCGTCATCGAAGCGGCGCAAAGATAACTTGATGAAATGAAGCGATGAAAAACCTCGTGAGTGGTTGCCGAAACAGACATTCAAACGGTGTCGACGCAGTCGAAATTCGTAGACGATCATGCACGCCCGCGACACACGAAAATAAATAAGAAGTACCATCATCATCATCATCATCATCATCATCATCATCATCATCATCATCATCATAAGCCTGACTACGCCCACTGCAGGGCAAAGGCCTCTCCGATGTTCCGCCAATCAACCCGGTCCTGTGCTTCCTGCTGCCACGTTATACCTGCAAACTTCTTAATCTCGTCTGCCCACCTAATTTTCTGTCTCCCCTTCACGCGTTTGTATAATGGAAGTATAATGGAACCTAAAACGAACTCACAACCATGGTACAGCCAGAGAAGCCTAGGCAGCCACACTAGAGAAAGGTAAAAGAGATGAAAACACCTTATAAAACAACGCTAAAAATATGAAAAGAGATATAAGAAATATATGGAACAAATGGTAAAAAAGCTATTGAGAAGGCATGCGCTGTCTTTCTGCCGTCTTTTTGCGCTGGTAAATCTGCCTCAAATAATTACTCGCCGACACTTCGCATCACACCAATTCCCACAAGGCATGTGATCTGCTGAATTTTCAATTTGAAACGTTTTCACCGCTCCTTGCTAACCGAAATGGAGTAAATAAACTTTTTAGCGGCAATAAAAGATATAAAAAAACATATAAAACATATATAAACATATAAAAACAGTAACACATTACCAGCTAAGGTTCATGTTAGTGTGCTTGACAGTTTGCCCTTTTATCAATTTTATTTGTTTATGGAGCATGTTTGGAGATGTTCTTATATTATGCATGTCCTCGAAAACAGGAACAAACATGCGTTCACCGTTTCAAGAGTGTACACTTTTTGTGTGAATTGTACGAACGTGTCTTTTGTGCTTCCTGCCTCACATTTCTGCGCCTTATATCACATTTCTTGCTAAGTTTAATAAAGTATCCTACGCCCTCCGAAAGCAGCACATCAGACAAAGTGCATTTGTCGTAGTTATGAAAATGGCATTGATTGGGGCCCCTCAATATTCAGGAAGCATTTTCGCCGATGTAAAAAAAATCTGTCACTTCAGAACAGGTGCATTCGTGCCTATCGCCCTGCTGGCGCCTCGAAAAGCAGATACATGTAAAGGTAGTCGAAAAAAAAAAGCAGAAACGCAATATACAAATTAGCAGTCGTAACTACAGAGAAGCGCACTGGTTCCTGAGTTTCATGTGCAACGAAGTCAAATATACATTATTTTTTTTTGCCTGATTAACTTGTCCACGCATTTCAATGCTGTTTTAAATTGTGTGCACCGCTTCGGGTACCAATTCGAGTCAAGCATTACATTGGTAGTTGCTGCAAACAAGTTTACCAGCGAACATTTTTGCAGCGTGTCTTGCTCTGTTTAATCCAATCTGCAACCTCCACTTACTAGCCAGCTTCGCCGTCAGGAACTTTTAAAGCCATTAAATGTTTGACGTGACCTCTCAAGCATCGAAGCGCTTTCTTATATTGCCGTAATACATTAGACGGCACCACGTCAAAAAAAATTACACCATCTCCCGCTAAAGGGAACCATGTGTAGATGTGAAGCAGCGGGCGCTAACGCTTACATTGGCGGCGGCGTTGACGCTGGCGCTCATCGCAGCGTTGCGCAGGAGAGAAAAACTGGGGAGGCGCAAATCAGGCAGTGATGGAGCAGTGTTTCCTACTGGAACATGCCAATCGCTGCTAATGGGCAATGAGAGACAGAAGACTCCGACTGGACACAGAGACCCGCAGTCCGCTTTTAGTTAACGCGCACGCTGCAAATTTTTATTGTTCATCTACGCCCTGGAGTAATCTCCCAACGGCACCACCTTGGAGGTCAAGATCCATTGCCATATATACGGGGTGGCCAGTGAACGGTTGTGCAGCGCGAGCAGTCGGTTTTTTCAACCAAGAAACTCGCTAGCAGACGCTGCCTGCGTCGGCGTCGCGAGGCGAGAGAGGAGTGTAGCGTAGGAGAGGAGAGAGAGGGGGGGGCACGCGCATGCGCAGTGGAAGTGTGGACGCCGCGGGCAGGGATGCGTAGAGGAGAGAGGGGGGAGCGTAGGAGAGGAGGGAGAGGGGGGGACGCGCATGCGCAGTGGGAGTATGGACGCCGCGGGCAGGGATGCCTAGAGGAGAGAGGGGGGAACGTAGGAGGGGAGAGAGGAGGGGAGGCGCATGCGCAGTGAGGGTGCGGTTGCCGCGGGGAGGGATGCCTAGAGGAGAGAGAGGGGGGAGAGGAGGTTTTTTATTTTTTTTGAAAGGTTTGCGCATGCGCAGTGAGGGTGGTCACGCCGGCACACCACCACCACCACCACCACCGGATTAAGCTTCGCCATAAGATGCTTCACATCTAAAAGAAGTCGACGACGGCACCGGGGAAGGTAAAATGCAAGATATAAAAGTGAACTTGTGAAATTTTCTTCTACGGGCTTTGATTGAAAACTCCGAGGGGAGCATGACACCGCAATGATTGCGCGTACGCTAAATTTTGCCTAGTTGCAGGCGGTGATTGATAACCACATTCAGCCGCCACGCTGACAAACAAGAAAAAAAACGGACAGAGTGTTCGTTATTTTATTTCCGCGGCCTAGAGCGTATACATACACTTGTCTGTTTGGGTATAGACCAGAATTTTCATTGCTTGCCGGGGGCAGCCATCTTTGCTGGGGGGCTGCTGATTACATGGAACGGACGACTACGCTAGCATTCAGCCTGTTCTTATCTCATGATGGCCGCCAGTGTTCGCTCGCCATCAGCTGTGACGTAACCATTCCGCAGCCCCTACGCTGGCCTCGCCGACAGATGACAACTGGGGTCAAGATTATGTATGCTTGCTCTAAACGTGGGTGCGAGAGTAAAAATAATCTAGTCTATACTACTGAAGTGAGTTACTGCACGGGGCCGCCACACGTGAAACACGAAAGAAATGGAAGATTGAGGTGTATATGGTTGAAATGACATCTCTGACATAACACTTATCTTGGAGAGCTCAAAGCACGAAAGCATTTATACAAAACGTTAGAGAAACGAGTTGACGCGACGCAACCGCTGCTGCTCTACGGCATGAGAGAATGCAAGTTTGATTACGTGGTGAAGTACAACAAGAAGCCTTTAAGTATGCATAAATAAAAGAAAAACAAGGTTAAGCGCATACAGCCTGTAAGCTTTGTTTAAGAAATACAGATATTTATTAAAAAATCTTCTGACAATCAGGCGCCAGTAGTCTTCGCACACGAACTGTACGTGAAGGCGAATTATGTATTGCAATGTTAATTGTTAAATATGTATTGCAATGTTAATTAAAAACATTTATTATCATTTAATGATTCACTTAAGAGCAGTTGTTTATGTGGAAATGATTTAGAACGTGGCAGGTTATCATATATCTATTATTTAGAATTCTGCAAACGCACGTAATTTGAGCTGTTAGTAATTGGTATTCAAGTTCCCGATCCAAGTGATGTCGTAGCTGAGCGCGCCGGGTGCGTAGGAAATGTTGCCGATGTGTAACGTCGGTCCGGAGCTGATTCGACTGACAAACATTGAAAGAAAAAAAAAAGGGGCGCTTAACAGCAGATTATGATTAGAAAAAAGGGCAAGTCTTGTGAAATATACGAGTGAACTACGTATTCATTGCGTGTGACGTTTCGTGCTTACCTGAATCTGGTGCTTTCTGGCTACACTGATATCGATATCTACGTACCTATTCAAAGATATCTCGCAGGCATAAAATAGAGAGCAGAACACACCTAAACAAGCACAGGTTTGAGTGCCGATAGTAATTTACTGCAGCAGTTGATATTTTACGACATGCGATTTTGAGTTGCAGCCTGCGAAGGGCGGTTTCAATTATAAGGTCAGCATTAAAGTTAAGCGGTCAACATACGTACAGCTATGTGCGCAATTCCCTGCACAACCGTCTCCTGATGATACCAGTAGGCGACGCCAAATCAGCACCTATCACAACGGGATACTCTAGAACACCGCAAGGGGCAGTAACCTCGCCACTGTTACTAAATATAGCGCTACTGTCTCTTCCTAGGGCGCTCAACGAAATACCTCGAATCAAGCACGCAATATATGCTGAGGATATTACTATAGGGACCAACACCGGCAGCATGGAACAGATGTGAGAACCGCTTTAACGGGCTAAGGACACTGTGGAACGGATCGGTTTAATATTTCGACTTCGCTGCTCCCCCAATAAATCATTATTGCGGGAATTTGGGCAACGTGGCAGCCACAATCCTTTTAATATACCACTTGCTCAATCCCCCGTCGAAAACGTCGAAACTATCCGCGTCCTCGGAGCACACATTAATAGCCAAGGGAACAACAAGACAGCGATTGAAAGGCTCGATACTACCTGTACCAATATCTCCCGAATGGCATCTAGAGTTTCAATCGACACCGTGGCATGAAGGAAGCGCACATACTGCGAGTTCTGCAGGCTTTAGTGATCTGTCGTGTCACATATATCTTCCAAAGCCTGCGTATCCTGAAAAAAGATGAACTCAAATTAGACCGCCTACTACAAATTTCATATCGCGAAGCTATTAATCCACCACCACAGGCCATGAATGACCGACTGCTTGCGATGGGCATCTAAAATACAGCGTCCGAGCTCTTCGAAGCTCAACCAACGAACCAAGATATACGGCTCTCGCGTACCAAGGCATGTCGCGCCACGTTGGACGCCGTCGGCATCAATCCAGCGATGCTAGTCGTCAAGACACTATCTCTACCTCCAGAATGGCAGAAGGAAGTCAATATGCGCTCTTTGCCACGTAATATGCACCCCGTCCACCGCGAAAACAGGTGAGCTGCCAGAGTCAAAGCATAGAACAAAGATTCGGATTGTGAAGATGCCTTTGTAGATGCCGCCGGACCACACAACCACCACGCCACGAGAGCTGTGATAAAGAGGGGAGAGTTCGTGCACTGCATCTCGGCTAACGTAACAGGCTTTACAGCCATTGAAGAGGCCAGAAAAGAGGCCACTCGACTATCCTACAATAGTCGAGAAGGAGGCAACGCTGTCCGCCTCTGACCAAGTGGAACAAGAAGCCCTTTGTCGACCCAGCCCGGACGGCAGCAAGCGCCAATAGTCTTCTGGAGCACGAGGTCAAACACTAGCGACACAACTTATTAAAAATAAATGTTTTATTCTCTCTCTCTCTCTCGCACTGCGCACGCACACACTGCACTGAAGCTTTCCGTCACGGAAAGCAAAGTCATTGAGAATGCACAGAATCCATCGACAGTGTCTCAAAAGCCAGGCGACGTGAGGGAGCGTCTAGGCACGTGATAATTTTTTCTAAGTGTCCGAGAACCTTCTCCGTGTGTGTAAGGCAATACACGGACAAACGTACGTGCGTTTTGGTTTGGGTAACTAGCGATGCACCCACTACGTGTATGAAAGGGAACATCCACGCGTCGTGGTCCCGCCATCTTTCGGAAACGGCGGGAAAACCGCGGCGCGCAATCAACGCGCCTCCAAGAGACGGTGTGACCACGCCACGTGCCACTCTCTTTCGGAGGCCGTGGCAAGAAGAGTAGAACGCGATAACGTAATCAGGCCGTGTTCGTATCGCCTTCCGAATCGCTACCCCGCCATCACTTCTCGGTCGAGACTTAAACCGCGTCGCAAGAAAAGCCTAAGGCCGGACGTCGTCCGGCTCATATCTCTATTTGCACCTACCTCGAATTTTCAGTAACAGACAACTCTGCTTTTTAGCTCATAACCAAAGGCGCCGCCGCCGCCGCCGTTACCGACACTGGAATTTCTGCAAAACGAGCTGTTTAACTCTATTGCGTTAAACGAGCCAGGCTTCAGCCACAGAGAGCGGGTATGTGCTTAGCATAGCATAGGCATTCATAGTATGGTATAACAAAGTTGGAAGGGAAAGTGAGGTGAGGATAAGTGATATGACTTTGAGGAGGAATGAAAGGAGGAGGAGGAGGGGTTAAAGCATGACATAACCTCTGTATAGCAGGGTTTAGGAAGAGGATGGGAAAGGGAAGTGACGGTGAAGCGAACTGATGGTAGGGTGAGCAGGAGGGAAGAGAGACAACAAGAGGTGAGAAAATAAACCAAGCATAACCATTTACAGTCGCGCTCAATATGACTTGCAACACAGGAGCACTTGGCCTCACGAGTTCAAAGATTACGCATGGCTTCCACTAGTGATTATTTCCATTACTAAACGCGTTTCTCTCACTTGGGTATGATTCCGAATTAGAAAATAATATTTAGTTGTTGAAATAGAAACAAGTTGAAGCCAGGCGCAACCTTTGAACCCGTGTGGCCTCGCGCTCCCGTGTTGCAAGTCGTATTGAGTGCGCCTGTACATTATAGCATAGGAATGGGTGGCAAAAGGAGGCGAGGGTTTGAGGAACGAAAAGGAGGAGAGAAGGCAGTACAGATAGAGAGTTAAAAAAAGTAAAGAATGAAAGAAATAAAGAAGAAAAAAATGGTGAACAAAGATGAACTCAATCTGGTTTCACCTGATGGTAGCGCTTGCTTATTAGCTCGGCGGTACCAGCTCCGAAATGGGAGACCAATTCAGAGGCATGGAACTGGCTTTTTGAAACGTAAACTTTGGCGTGACTTTTCTCTTTACCTTTAATAATCACAATTGTTCCTAGTTGTGCAAAGTTACAAAAGTGTGTTGAGCCTTAGAAATTTCCTGATTATAAATTCTTGAACCTTCGCGCAAGCACATATTTTTGTTTCACTTCTCAGTAATACAGAATAGAATGTGCCTGTGTTGCAGTTATATCATCTAGTTTCTGTACATGCGGCCCGAAGTACAAATCTAGTAGACAAATCAATTACAGTTATGCTTATTTATTCAGCTACTCTCACATAATGAGGTGAGGACAGGGAGGTAGGTTCAAGACACCCTCGATCTGTCAAGAAGAGTATCATATTTAACCCTTTCGGCCCTGGCGTCCTATAAAAAGGACACGAACAAATATTGCTACAAATTGTGACCTAAATAACTTAGAAATTAAAGAAAGTGTCTGAGATATTGTGAAAACCCCTCCGCAAACGTAGGTAGTAGTTTTTTCATCGTCGTCTTTCTCAGAATTCCGTAAAGTGGAAAGCAAGATGGCGGAAGGCGAAAAAGACGACAATAACCGGAACCGAATGTTTGATGATATTTCCGTGATTACTATTGTATCTGTAGCTACCATATTTTTTCTGGTGTTTCTAACATGTTGACCTGCTTATTTACAAAGTGACTATTCCCTAACATTAATGCGTCGCCAGCAGTAATGCACAATCTTCATGTCCTAAATATAGGACACCAGGGCTCAGT
This sequence comes from Rhipicephalus appendiculatus, assembly GCA_030522465.1. Lineage (NCBI taxonomy): Eukaryota > Metazoa > Arthropoda > Arachnida > Ixodida > Ixodidae > Rhipicephalus > Rhipicephalus appendiculatus. Next base: position 2,212 of record JALIZH010020848.1, on the reverse strand, counting down.
GCTTATGAGAGCCCTAAATTCATTTCATATTAATCCACAGCCGTAATGCTTTTGTAAGCTTCCGATTTCTTGTTACTCCATTCGAGAACCCAGCCGTGATTCCTTAGCTAATATGTAAAGTAGTTCCAACAGCGAGAGTGTACGCAATAGGTCTGAATACGTTTACGGCACAACATGAACGTGCGGGAGCTAGAAGATGACGACGATGAAGTGAAGTTCGGTCAGCTTGTTCTTTCAGACATGGGCAGAAGTAAATTTGATGCAGCAAAGCCGGATTCAGCAATTTTTACGATGTTATATCTTCAATGTTTCCGATAATTGGACAACTGTTTTTGAAGTGCAATGAGGAGCTGTGTATCATGAACGCAAAAAACTTGCTTTTTTACATTTCAGGTGTTCTAATGAATATATCGTTGCTACATGTTTAGCTACACAAGAATTACACGCGTTAAAAGGGTACAAAAGTTGAAATATTTAAATTTACCATATTGCACTTTACAACCACTAAGCCCTGGTGTCCTATATATAGGACATGGCGCCATTTTTCTTATATGCTGATGGTGTGCCCAGATTACATTATTTTTGTGCTCTAGAGGTGGTATTCAAGCCAAATCAACAAGAAAAAAAATTTCAACCCGTTAAAAATAATTCAGGGCTGAAAGGGTTAAAAGCTGCCGAATGAGCATTCTTGACGAGTTTTCAGGTGCATAGATTCCAACAGTTAATGTTAAAGCTAGTTTAACATTTTTTCCGCTCTTGTTATAGTGATGATCACGCATAATTAAAAGTCTTCAAGAGACACGTAAGCGTTAGCTATATGTATTTTTCAGCGTATGTCATATCAATTTTTCAGAAAACAGAAAGGTCGAATTAAATCGCATCATTAGTGAAACAATCGAGGTTAGCAGTAACCGCATAAGCCAGGGGGTTGGTCAGGAAGCTCGGCTCCAAACAGTACAGGAACTCCTCGTAAGCCACCGAGACCTACGTTCACTCTTTTAAGGCGAAAGCCTTTACCCCCGTATTCAGAAACGCTCCTTGACTTGAACTTGACTTGCCACCGCCTCAAGGCAGTGCGCTTGAAACGCGTTTGTGCTGCCTTGGCACCGCTTAGAGACAGCGCGTTCGAAACGCGTTTGTGCTGCATTGAAGGCCGTGGCAAGTCAAGTTCAAGTCAAGGAGCGTTTAATACGGGGGTAACGTCCCTGTGTCCGTGCCCTGGCACGGTGACAGGTGGCCGCCGGGTCGCGCCAACGGACGCCGGTCATGTCGGACTCAACAGCGCTCGCGCTTTGCTTGCGTAGCGTCACTGTGCCCAGCGCGTCCAGCATGCAGGAAGAAAGACGCGCGCATCGCGTTCCATTCGGACCAACCCCGTTTCAACGGGCACAGGCGTTCGCCGAAGACAGTTCGGAATTTTATAAAGTGTCCTTCAAGTTTTGCTGGAAAGGCATTGTGGGAGCTTCCGCTTCAGCTGTTTTTTAGGGGAAAGCGTTTAATGTCTCATGCTCACGTGCGACAGGGCGCCCATCCATCCATCCGTCCCTCCGTCCGTGCCCTGGCACGATGCCAGGTAGCCGCCGGGGCGCGCCAACGGACGTCGATCGCGCCTCGCGTCGGAGTCTACAGCGCTCGCGCATTGCTTGTGCAGCGTCGCTGTGCCCAGCGTGTCCAATCATGCAAGAAGTGAGACGCGCGCATTGCGTTCTATTCTGACCGACCCCGTCCTAATGGGTAAAGGCGTTCGCAGAACACCCTTTGAAATTTACGAAGTGTCCTTCAATTTTTGAATAGTGGGCCAGCTTACTGCTTTTCCTTAATAGTGTGCGTGCGCCTAATAGCTAGCATTTGGTTCTGAACCGGTACATTGCGCCTCCGACGGACGCGTGAAGCTTGTCTTTCGGCTTGCCTGGTTTTCGTAGGATTATGTATCGGTGGTCTTGGGCATCGATGCAAGTAAATACACTCTAGACACTCACGACTAAGGCGGGAGCCTTAGTCGTACTTTCTGTGTTAACGTGTAATGTGCATACGAATGCCAGACATCCGTGACGAATAATTCAGGCGAATGCTTCAGATACATCATCGATTGCAAAAATTAACTGTTAGCGTTGACCATCATCACGCGATGACGTTGCCATATATGACGTCGACATAGAAAAAAAGAAGTTGGCTAAAGGATCAAATGGTGGGCTATTTGGTAATTCATATT
>JALIZH010020847.1:315000-458964 GCA_030522465.1 Rhipicephalus appendiculatus | reverse complement strand
GTAGGGCCATTCCATCGTGTACGTCATTCTCTCATCCTCTGGGCGCGCGCCCGCGAGAAGGGCAAGCAGCGTTCAGCTTGAAATTTGACCCATTTACGAGGCGCGTAGTGTTGCAAATTTTGGCAGAAGTGATCCTGCACGCCCAGTGTATCCATTGCGCTCGTCAGCTCAAAATTGTCAAACCTGGTGAGGGGCCCTTTAAATTTCGCATACACAACAACCACAAAGATGAGGCAATGTACACATTGCTATAGGTAACTCATGTACAAAAATTTGTGTTCATAAGACTCGGTATGGTTGAACTTTCGCTAGAAATATATATTTGCTTTCCTTGTGAGGTGAAAGGACAATATTAGATGGAAAAGTGACGGGTACCGTCAATGGGGGGTCATTTTATTGGATGTTCCCAAAATTAGTGTAAGACGCGTCGGTTCTCAATCTGTTTTAGCAAAAATAATCGCTAGCTCGGAATATTGCGCATGAGTTGCCAACAACAACAAAAATTTCAGTAAATTTGGTTAACGAAAAAAAAATCTTTCACAAAACCATCAAAAACATGAAATAATATAAAAGAAACGAGTAAGAACAGCAAATGAGAATTCTGGATAAATGAAACTAAGCACGGATATATAACTCAATTTTACGAATAGTGTCTTAAATATATCCATGGTGGTTAACCTTTTTGGGAGAGTAGCGTCAGTAAGCACAGTAATACTATTTATGAATTACGTGAACAGATTTTTGCTCAGCGTAGTAAGGGCTAGAATATTTTATTTTGGCAATCTAGGTGGAGTTTGGGTGCGCATAGATTTAGGTGTGATTAAAATGGCCATCGCGTCACACTCACCTGTCTACATACTGAAAACCATAGAACTTCGTCGGGTTGCCCCGAAATGCAGTTGCGTGTCCCAGCTAGCAGGCCAATGAATTTTTAAATGCGAATGCATTTCTTAGTCGGGGCATGTCAGGCGTCTGTCAGTGTCCGCGCACCCGCAGGTGTTATCTCTCCGCTCTCACTCCCTCTCCCATAGCAACAGCTGCGGGCGCGCGCGCTTATCCTCGCCCCTAGCAACCGGAGCGTGTGGTGCGAGAGAGTGTAGGAGAGGGTAGGTGCAGTGCTTCGCCGCTCCTTTTCTCGCCGTTCGCTCTCTCTCCTCCCTGCGCCCCACTCTCCCGTCCGCTCGCTCGCACGTATATATAAATGGAGTGAAGCGCGCGCGCAATGCATTCGCATTTCCTCACGATTCCCTTCGGGGAGGTGGGGGGCATTTTTTAAAGTGTCCGCTGTTTTGAGCTGCACGTGTGGTCTGTCTGCATTTGTCACCTTGAAGTCGTCAGTGAATGTATGTAAATGATAAATACTTGCATTCTCGGGAAGCACATTGGCCCGCACTGCAGAAACAAGCGCAGTCACCAATGTGCTTCACACACAGGTACTTGTCTGCATGCGCGATTGTTAGGAAGTGCGCAATTATTCGCTGCTGATCTCTGCAAGTGAATGGAAAAGCAGAGTTAGGCACTCGAGATAAAACAGTTTTGGTAACGACACCAAAGCAATATTGTCAGCTCTGCAGTATCTCGTTTACCGACCCAACGACTCAAATTTGGCACGAGAGGGTGGGACTGACTTCCCAAGAAAAGCATCTGTCATATGACAAGGTTCCTGTGCAGTATGTGCGATCTGGTTGTCACTGGATTACTAGCTGACAAGCTGCATCTAGCTGCCGGGGAGAAACAGTTCAATAAACACTCCTGATAGGTAATGTCAGTGCCCTCTCTTACCTCTTTTCAGGGCTTCTGGTGGGTGCTCTTCAGCAGCGAATTTCTCCCCCTAGGATAGCCCTGTTGAGCGGGTTGGTGGCTTCCACCGGCTTGATGGCATCAGCATTTACGAAAAACATTATATTGGTGTCTGTGACGCTTGGTATTTTATACGGTAAGAAATCGTTTGGCTCTTATTATCTGGGTTCGAAAGAATATATAGTTTTCTGGGCAGACGTCACCACCTAAAAATTCTACACTGTATAGTGGGGAACTAAGAATACCTATATTCATTTGTGGTTCTTGATATAGATTAAATCAAGGTAAATGATTTATGATGAACTTCGTCCCCAAAATGCCATCGGCGTTCAATTGAAATTGAACATGCGAACGCAATTTTAACAGCACTGCGATGCCTAGCAATGACGGAAATAAACAGATCTTGCAGCAATAACGAAAATGCCTTCGTCTTTTGCTCCCCTTTGTCTCGTGTTCTGCGCTGTTTATACATAGAAGGTTCTTACCCTTTTTTTAAATAATTTTGTCAAATGTAATAGAAAATTATGCTTACAGCACATTCACGCTAAGTTTATGAGTTCGCTATGTCAACCTCGTGCTTTTTATCAAATCATATTTGAAATATGTTCTGGGGAGTGTTCATTCTAGAGAAATCAGTTCGCATACTTAGTGAAATATGTGGCGCTACAAAGATTACAAGAAGACAGGAAACACACAGATGGCCTGTGATGTGATTTTTTGTTCCTCGCTTCTTACGTGATGTTTTCGTCTTCTCTATGCCTGTTATCGTTGCATCGCCACTAATTCCAACCAGCCCCAACACAAGGTCTTCGCAATACCCCTCAGACACCGAGCAGTTGGCACTTCCGCCCCACTTCATTTCCATGACACCTGCTCTACATGTACCTCATTTAGCCACCGGACACCATTCCAATTAAATGCGAGGACCGTACGTCAATTAATTTTTAAAGAAAAATGTCCAGGCAACCGTGTTATCACAAGAAATACTTTGTCTTCTTTATTTTTGTGTCTCTCGTTATTGCCTTGACCTGTGCTTGTCCAACGAGTAGTCACGCACTTACCTTTACACTCAATTACTAAAGAGCAACTTTGCGGCAAGCATTCACTCATTTAAAATTTTTCGTACTGCCTTCGTACAGTAAATACCAAATTCTTAGAAAGGAAGGCAGAAAATATCTTACCTTAAAATATATTTGTTCTATAGTTATCTGACAGGATTGATGGGGGTTTATTCATTACTAGGCGGTCTTTTCAAACACCACTTCTTCAAACATATCGGCAAAGTGGGGGTGCGTTAGTGGACTTGTGGCAAGTTAAACAGTAACTCGCCATCGGTCCATACTATGCAAATTATGAGTTAAAGGTTCTTCGTTACTGCCTGAAACATTATGTTTGGGTTAGCAGCTGTGTCAGAATCCCCGACAAAATTTACCAAGGCGCTCATGTTTCTTACCTAAAACCAGAGACAGAAACAATCATCTCTAGGGTTAAGTTAGCTATTTGAATCACCACTTCTTGAAACATATCTGCAAAGTGATGGTGCGTTAGTGGACAGGTGGCCAGTAAAGTAGTAAAGTGCAAAGATTTTGCTGTGGCAAACACCGGTGCGCTCTGCATGTTTCGCCTCTCCCAAAGTTTCACGTTAGTGGAGCTGAAACACCGTTCCTTACATGCCCCTTTGCCACAATTTTAACGCGATAGCGTTAAAGAGCTCGTGTCGTAGAAATTTCGGCGTCGGCGGCGGCGTCGTTGGTTGTGAGCGAAAAATCATCATCTTCTCCGTGACCGAAAAATCGAGAAAGATGCAAATAAAACAAATAATAAAAATTTCCGGGTCCTAGTGAGGATCGAACCCAGGCCGTCTGCGTGGCAAGCAAGTGTTCTACCTCACAGCCAGGCTTCTGCTTGGAATTACATTGAAAATAATTTCCTCTGCTTAGAAATGCAGTGACAATAACTTTCATGCATTACAAACACACGCGTCCTTGTAAACAGGCGTCTCAATAAAACATGTAATATAGGAGTAATATTACGTGGTACAAGCGTACATTACCATCGGGCGTGAGAACATGTGAATATCATAACGCCATCGTGGTTTAAAGCCGGCCACCCCTTACAAAACGCACATATGTTACTGCGCGTATTCCCTTAAGACCACGTAGTGGGTGCATAGCAAGTTCGAAACTAATTGCTCGTGGCTTAAACATGCTACCCATTACATAGTATGCACTAAGTGATTGAAGTACGCACTAGGTACGGAATATCACTGTCGCGTTCAACTCTTAAAGGCGAAGCTTGAGGGTTCTCCAAGTTTTTTGACCACTGTAGTGGTGGGGATAGGCGTATTGGGAAATGTCCGCCTAAATTGGCTCTCAATTGAGGTAACAGCTATGACACCATTGAAAGTTGAGTTGACGGTCGCAAAAAAAGAATAAATGACTTTTTTCAGCGTTGTAATTTAAGTTTCCCATATGATATCATGCATTCAAAATGTTAACTTGTTCACCCCCTTCTTTCTGTGGTAATTAACAAGTGCACTGTCATAATTGCCTCGCATGTCATTCTCTTGCTTGGATGTCGCGCAGTAACCAGGCGGATCAACCAATTTAATTTCTTATATCTTGTTCACGTCATAGTTATCTTGGTAGCACCTAGGTGAATATTAGATGTAACTGAAGGGCTTTGACTGGATATAACGCCGGCTAACTGCGAAATATCAGCGGACGTAGTACCGTCTTAGCCTACAGACATTGACGTCGTTTTTTGGGAAGCATTAGAATTCAGACCTAGGTGAAAGATTTAGTTTTCTATTGTCACGGGGTCGTGACGTGACGAAGGCAGCAGTCGGCTTGCTTCTTCCAGGTGAAACTTTTTATTTGGCCAAATTTCTGGCCATGAAACGGAAACTCAAATTACAGCAAGCAATGCACGCTGTACACTGATATCGGCGCATAGAACGCCGGTCGTCAAAAACTGACCAGCGGTCAAGCGCGTCAGCTTTTATGCATCTATCATCGAAGATTCCAGCGTTAACACTAGCGGCCGCGTAAATTCCAGGACTAACTCTAATGTTCGCATTGTGCACGCAATGTCATCGGAAGGTTTTAAGATTATCTAGATAGTTCCCAAGTCAATCGGGCGCGCTTTGCGTAACCCAGCAGTTACATTATAATGGGGCTATAACATAACAATAGAAATAAAAGAGCACGTGTGGCAATATGAAAGAAAGCACATTAAGATTTGATTTTCATATCACATCAAGTATATTAAAAAAAGCATGAAAGCTAGATCGACAACCATTCTTAGTTTTTTCTTTTCAGCAGACTTTTTTATTTACGGCGAAGGATATTTTCCGCACCTGATTTCATTTTACTGGTCTGAATCTTAGTCAAGTGCTTTAGAAGATGGGTTTCAACTGACAGTTACTATGCGCTGTAGATCCTACGCTGGCAAGAATGGCGGTTAAGGATTCGCTTTGAAATCAGGGTTTCAAAACCACTGCAACTCAGGCAGTCATAACCGGTATTATTCGTCTTGCAGATTAAAATGTCATGACTTCAATTAAAAAAAAAACATGTTGAAAAAATATAATGCGTGGACCGCGTGGTAATGAATCAAGAACGCAAAAATATTGGATGTCCCGCGTGGCATACGGAACAGTGCTGTTTCAAAGAGCCATCTGAATTTTTTTACAAATGCTCGGATAAAATATACTTAGTTTATTGTAAAGAACGTCATAATTTAGATCAAGAAACAATTTCTTATACTTCCGCTCTCTTTATTGAACATTTTTGCTGTTATGATCTTCTATCATAAATAAACCTATCAGTATAAACACGTGGACTAACCACTGACATGCGTCAAACTTATATTTACCTTTACATGCACAATGAAAAAGCTTTACAGGCTATAAGATTGCTGTGTTCTAAACACTTTGACACAATAAACAAGTTCCTGAAATAGTCAACTTGCCATAACATGTGTCCAAACAGGTGATCTGGATGACAAGCAACACTTATGAACATTTTATAACAAGTCACCTCCTCAAGCTCACGACAGAACTTGTGAAATTATTATGGTTAGTGAACAAAACCAGTGTTTTTCAAAAATGCTTCCTTTTGTTTACATCAACTTTTCGTATTTATTTCTTGCAGGTCTCGGTATGGGAATGTTCCTCATGTCAGTATCTATTTACAACCTCATGCTTTTCGAGAAGTACAAAGGCACTGCCATGTCAATGACATTTCTTGCCTGGGGCATCGCTGGACTCTACGGACCCGTTTTACTGTACAACCTTCGAGAAAGTTACGCCTTGCAAGGCGGCTTACTAATATGCGGAGGCCTACTTTTAAATTCTGTGCCCCTGGCCCTGCTGCTTAATAATCCTCCCCGCACAGACTTCAGCAACCTGAAATATGCTATCAACAACTGTTTCTATCGGAGGGCTGCAGGTTCGGCGAGATCAGTCAAGGCGACAGCGCTTCCACTTGATGAGCCATCCGACTTCGCAGTAAGCAGTGTTCCTGAAAAAATGCACAGTGAGGTGAACACGCCTTGCCAGGATCTGCCAATTCCAGGCATTTTGCACAGAACTGACGTCGAAGACGCTGACGTAGACATACTCGGCTGCAAAAGCAGCAAGGCCGAAGACGGATCGCTTTTTTCCACCACGTCACACAATGACTCGCCTTCGCGTAGCCGCTTGCACTCTTTGCTGGCACTCCTGCGTACCCCAGCGTTCTACGTGTTTCTGGCTACAACAGTGGTGAGCGAATATTCTCTTGTTTCCTTCGGCACTACTATCGTGGATTACGCTATAGACAAGGGCATCGAACTGTCTGTAGCAACTCAGCTCATCATCTTCGGAGCAGTGGGCCACATACTGGCACGCTTAAGTATCGTGCCACTGTCCGACTGCGCAAAAGGCAGCCGGTTGCCCATGTACGCTTGCGCCTTTGCTGTCGAAGCTGTCTCCACTGCGACAATGCCACATGTGAGCTCAATTGCCGCCATTACAGTCCTGCGCATCTCAGAGTCCCTAGCGCAGGGCTTTATCCTCTCTGTCCGGAGTATCCTGCTGGCGCAGTATTTGGGCATCCAAAGAGTAGCAGCCTGCTCCGGCGTCTTCGGAGTTGCCATGATTCCAGTGTCGCTCAGCAGCCCTGCAGTACTCGGTAAGCATCTGCTTCCGCAAATATCACTACGAATATGATCAAAATGATAAGCTGCGGTACCTGTAGATCCGAAATGTTTCACACGATTGACTGACCGCGACAATAGAGAGCAGTGTATAAGAGGGAGAGGGAACACAGTAAAGGAAAGATTGGTGGAACATGTTCAAAGACAAAGCGCATTAAGTAAACTGCGTCTGTTCGGAGGTAAGGTGTGGAAAATCAGCAATGAGTGTCTATTTACACGCATACCGAATGGCTGGAAACCGTAGTTAACAAGAGGACTCTTGTTTATTATTTTCCCACAGCACTGCTTGGGGGAGGTCAATACTTATCCTTTATTCAATAAAAATTAGCCCAGCTTGCTCTAAGTTGCACAAGGCTGGGTTACGGCAGAGCAAGTGGGCACCTAGCTGATTCGGGCATGGCTAGCCTTTTTACCCTTTCACCTCTCTTTATCACCCTATACTATGCATGGCTATCCTTGCTTTCTTTCTTTCTATCTTTTCTCCTATCTCTTCTTCTGTCTTTTTTCTTTCTTTCTATATTTTTCTCTTTTCTTTCATTTCATTATTTCTAATTTTCTTTCATTTTTCTTGCAGTGCCTTGCTCTCTCTCTTTGTGGTCATTCTCTCGCCTTCTGTCTTTTTCTCTCTTCTCTTTCTTTCTATTTCTCTGCTCCTTTCTATCACTTTCTCTGCGTGTGTACCCGTTCTCCCCTTCTCATCACCCATGACATCTCCCCACCATCGCTTCTATTTCCCACCCCCCTTGCCATACCATACTGTACAAGGTTATGCTAGGCTGTGCTCTGCTTGCGTACCTGGGTTGCCGAGTGGTGACGACGCTCTAGGGATATGCGAACATTCGAAAATTTCGAATAACGAATCGATTAGCGTTCTATTCTACTCGGTACACGAACCGAATAGTGCGTATAAGAAATGCCGAATATTTTTAAATACCTTTCGAATTGTAAGCACCGATGTAAAAAACTCAAAGGAATGACCCTTAGGAAAAGAGAGGGTGAATCTTCTTGTTTTGATCGCTGAATTACCATGATACATGCAGCCCAAGGTTTTACACAACTACCGACGTTAGAGCAGTGGAAGAATGAAGGCGTTTTTGCTTAAAACTCCTGTGTCGCCGAAGCGACAGTCATTAGTTCACTATGTTGATCATGTCCTTCGTTATGATGTTGACTCGTAAAAATTATTTAATGTTTATATATCAGTTTTATTCAAAGCAGTTGAGAAAGTGTCCCCTTGAATATTGTAGTCATTGCTGCATTTCAACCTCCTGTTAAATGTCTCTAAGGCTCTAGTTGCTCCTGTATACGAGCTCGCCTCAGTTTATACAAGTGTGGTATATTTTTATCTGTTAAAATTAATCGCAGCGTTCTCTTGCTAAAGCTTCTGAATGTTTTTTTTTGAAATAAAATGTTCTCGGATTCTTGAGCGGTTTAGAAAATGGTCTCATTGCCATTCTTGTGCTGCTTTGAAAATGGTTGCCTTATTATTCGATAACTATTTGAATAGTAATCGCTTGCGAATTTTTATTCGATTTGGTTCTAAACTTTACTATTCTCCACCCCTACGATGTTCGCCTTCGGATCGTGAGTGCGCTGGTTCAAATCTCGCCTCTTCCATGAAATTTTTCTCTCCAAGAATTTCCCGCTTACTCTTTATTTTTAGCTTAATTTGATCTCTCTCTCTCTGCGCTCGTTCTCTCGCCCATGAATGTTACTGCATCCCACGCCGGACACATGAACGCACGTGTTCTCGGTGCGTTGCAGAAGAGGAAGAAAAAATTGGGGGGACCCTTAAGCTTCGCCTTTAAGAGTTGAACGCGATAGCGATATCCCGTCCCTAGTGCGTACTTCAATCACTTAGTGCGTACGATGTAATGGGTAGTGTGCTTTAAACCAGGAGAAATTATGCGCGGCAAATGTGGGAAATGTTTTCGAACTTGCTATGCACGCACTACGTCGTGTTAAGGGAATACGTGCAGTAAGGTGTGTGCCATTTGTAATGGGTGGCTGGCTTTAAACTATGGAATCGTTATGATAGTCACATATTCTGACGCCCGATGGCAATGTACGCTTGTACCACGCAATATTCCTGGGATATTACATGTTATATTGCGACTCCTATATAAAGGACGCTTGCGTTTGCGAAGCATGGAAGTTATTTTCACTGCATTTCCAAGCATAGGCATGGCTGTGTGGTAGAACACCTGCTTGCCACGCAGACAACCCGGGTTCGATCCTCACTCGGACCCGAAAATTTTTATTATTTATTTTATTTGCATCTTTCTCGATTTTTCGGTCACGGACAAGATGATGATTTTTCGCTCACAACCAACGACGCCGACGCCGACGCCGGAATTTCTGCGAAACGAGCTCTTTAACGCTATCGCGTTAAAAGATGAAGAGAGCACGTGCTGGTTCATGATAGTGATCATTTGCTATTTACGACAAACGGCAAACCTCAAGCATAATACCTCTGCTGTCAAACTCGGGAGGCATAAATACGGGCGAGGGCTGCGAGATCGTCCACTTGATGCATAATTTCTGATCACTGCAGGGTTTTTTGTCGTTAGTTAGCCTATGCAAGGCGCATAAATTTAGATCTGAAAGTACTATCCGAACAGAAAGAACTAGCTTGTCCTTGTACAAGCGAGGCAATATTGCAGAGCACTAGTTTTCATTTGTGTATTTGTTTCCTCCTAACGTCCCAAAAGCAATCTTCCTTGTCACTGTTCTTGTCTGATTGAAATACCAATTTCTGTTCTAGTTGTGTAACGCCTGACATAGTTACCTTATTTTAACACAATGGAACAACGCGACCTATTTTACCGTGGGGAAGTTAGAATAACGTAGGAATAAACTTGCAATATCGTCTGCTGGTAGCTATGGAAAGCTTCCGTGCCGGTTATGTTGGATACTCCTGATGCATGTTTGCAAACAAAGTAGGGCACTGGCTGTTGCGGTATGAGGAAACAAAATACATTTTCAATAAGAAGTACAAATGTAAATATTTGAGGACTAATGCGTGAAGTCGGACAAATACGATGAACCTGTTCCACGATATTTCTTTGCAGGGTTTTTCCGTGACACCATTGGATCATACGACCCCTTCTACCGGATGATGGGCGCTCTGAATGCAACCGATGGCTGTCTTATTATTCATGTTCTTCCTTTACGACTGGAGACGCACGAGGAAACCATGAGTGTAACAGTGTGGTCACACCGGTTGATAGACTGGCAACAAATAGCCGTTAGCTGTACATCGTATAGCCCACAGAGTACTTAAACGCTGGAGATCTCACATTTGTGGCTTATACCATGTCAATATTATCCGTGTTTTACTGAGAAGGCAAGGAGAAAGAGAGAATGTACATTTCACGTTATCTAATTTCAAGGTTTTACTATAAACTAATATGTTAAGATACTCAGATTCCATTCCTGAAGGTTTGAATATCAGGCATAAGCATGTCACAATCACAATGCACCGTTTGTCGTGAGATGATTCATGTAGAAACATCCATCGCAAGATCAAAGGTGTCATAAAAAACATGTGCTTAGAGGCCAAAGAGATGCATCATGTAGAGTACATTTTAGCAAGCTCCATACTGTAACGTAGAAGTGCTCGGGATTCTTGTACGAGTACAGGCTGCTCTCTCGCAGTTCACCGTGATGGGTTCCTTTAAAACCTGCTATGGCATGCCTCTGTTATCGAATGCTACCGGTAATTATACATTTGTGTTAAAATATTGTGACCGTAAGGAAGGGCAAGTAAATTTTTTTCATATCAACCCAACGGGCGTTGTTTGGTGCACAAATGCAAGACAGCACAGTTAAAAGATTAAAAATCCTACATTCGGGAAAGTACAGCACACTGAGACAAACACAACTAGCGCATTAGGAACCATCCAGTTTGCATCAAGCAAATACCGTCATTTCTGGCTTGTTCGTTGCGAAATACTGCTTCAGTAATCATGAAAATTTACCTCTTCACAACAGCGTCAGAAGTGTACTTCATACTGCAAGACCGTGCCTCTGAGTCGCTGTATAGGCAGAAGACAGCATTGTTTTCCATTGGAAGAGCAACAAAAGTAGGCTACACAAATAAAAAACATAGTGTGCCAATTTATATCGCTGCTCACTGTATCGCGTTTGCGAGTCAATGTGAGTCATTGCACTTTGGACTACTCAAGTTCCATAAATAATTTTTGCCTAACCGTGTTGAATGGTACTCTCACAAGCCTATAATTAACGTGTTGGTGAATAACATTATATTGATGAGGTTTAAGTGTTTCATTCATTATTAATACCATGGCCCCACGATTGGTAAAGCTAGGAAGTCAATATTTTTTCCTGCATTTATTCCAATACGCAAATTTTCAATAATAAAAAAAACAATTAGCAGCCGCCCGTAATTCTTTACTCATCTGCAAGCAGTCACCCCAATAAGCTTGGCTTCACCGTCCGTGTGCGATGGCTACTAGGCCGCTGGCGTCGTTCCTCCGCAAGGAAACGTTGTAACACGCCTGGTAGCGGTCCTGGTGATTTTTCTTTATTTCCGGCAAACAGCTGTTACATCTCGTACAGCATCGCAACAGAATGTCACCCTAGTACATTGTCAGTACAATGCTCGAGTAAATAGAAAGCAGTGTTGCTCGTTGCTCTCGCTTTCAAGGCTTCTCGGTTGTCCCGAATTTTACGAAATCATTAAGAAGTTGAACGTTGTCGTGTCACCTCCCTTCTAGCTATTTAGGAGGGATATTACGGCGGTCGAAACAAGTTCCGTTATAATATCTGCTTCACGTATACTATAAATATGCTGTATATAACACAACTTACGGATTTGTATAATGCCATCTCGCATCCAAGGAAACAATTTCTACTACCACTATGCACTCCACCACGAGGGATTTGCAGTTTTTTCGGTATAGCTTCTAAAACCAAACCTCTGAACTAACTTATAAGCGAAAACATGCGTGGTAGGAGCATTTATTTTATCTAGCTTCAAACGACAAGGTTTATTTGAAGGGTTCAAAACAAACGCTTGTTTGTACAGACAGAAATCAATGAAAAACTAGACAGTATGTTGTAAAATACCAATGCTGCAGGGCATTTTACCAGTACAGACAAGAAAGATACAGAAAGACGCAACACGTGGAGGTCTATGATGTACATATTTTAAGTAAAAAAAAAACACGCGATGTCTTTCCGGATAAAGGTAGACTCCCCAATTACACGCTGCCTCGCTCTTTGTTTCTTTGCTTTTTTAACTGCAGCAGCCAAGCAGTGGGGGGAAGGACGACCTACCGTTATCTAGAGCTGCACTTTTTTCCAGCTGCGCGCTGTTTTCCCTGCACCGGGGAAGTCATAAAATAGAAAGAGCTGGTGCAGTACAACAGCTGGCAGAGCATCACGGGTTACAGATAAATGCATGTAACCCGAACATGTCGTTTACTGGTAGACAGAAAACAATATATTTGCCTCATGGCAGGCGCACAAGGAAAAGCAGCACATGCATATGAGTCTCACGTTTTTGTGGTAAAATATAGCACAATTGACGTCAATATTGATACAATAGACACCTCTAAGTTGGCTGAGTATACTGCCTTTCTGATACCATACATCCCTGTTGCTCAGCCCTTGTCATTGTGGTAATATGTAAAGAATATTTTGTGAAGGACTCCAGAGAAAACAAAATTGAAAGGAAGAAGAAAATGAGAATAACTAAACCGATAATGAAGCTCCCAGCTTCAATGGTGCGGACGACGTAAGGTACAGCTGCAGCATTGCCTCAACGCTGCAGCTATGCCACGCGGCCTCTTGAGAGACTGTCCCACCGTAGACATCTGCCGTACAATGTGCGCTTCACTGCAAATGTTGCACTTTGCGATGTCATTCAACACCAGAGCGTCACTGATAGTGATCACGGACACTTTCTGTCTAGAGCAGTCCGAGAAAAAGCCGCAAACCTCGCAATTATCCGGGCACATGAAAACTATCGCTTCCGGTGATTAACGCTATACTATACAGACACAAGATAAGTCGATGGGTTCCCAGCAAGGAGTTGATAGAGCAGCTAGATTATGGGGTGTTATAGCGGTTATTCGTTTTGAAAATATTCACCGCCCACTGTGAGACGGCTCCGCAAGAAAATGTGAGCTATGCGGAGGAGCTCACGGTGATTAGGCTGCCTGTTTTTTGCGAGGAGACTTTGAGAAGCGCACTTATTTCATAGTTAAAAGAGCTGAATATAAACACGTACCAACAACGACACCCGACTAGCGCTGACTGCGGAATGATTCAGTATATGGTACACATCCACTTATATGCGTTGAAAGGCAGTACATGGGGAAGGGTAAATTGTGTGCACAAGAAACCAAGAGAGTTAGCGGTCGGCGCTAGTTTTGTGCCCTTGCTTGTTCGTGTTTATATTGCGCTGTATTTAAGATAGATACAGTAAAAGCCAGGTGATACGAATCTTGCGGGGTCACGAAAAACATTCCCATCATCCGAAATTCGTATCACCAAAAACATGGAAAATTACTATACGACAAGCGAAAGCTGGGGTACATTTTCATTTATTGTTTTTCAGGACCGCAGTAATGTCATGAACAGCTCTGTATGGCTGCCGATAAAGTTTCTTGGCGCCAACTATCATACTAGTACTCGTAAACATACGGCGCGTGTAATTAATGAACCAGATGTGTTATGATCCGTGACAGCGAGTACCCTCTTCCAAATATTAGTGTGCTTTTTTGCACGACACCAGAGTATTGCGGCAAAAATGACTTAAGGAGCGCGTAGCATGCGATAGATTAAGGCCAGAAAATTTTATAACCGTTGTCCATTGCTTGTATTATGGTTTTATCGTCGTGGTGTTGGGGATGTTTTTCGGGAGATTTACGGCCGTGTTCGCACAATCAGGAGGTATCCTCAAAATTCGGGAGTCTCCCGTGCAAATCTGAAATTTGCTAGGTGTTCGCGTCCCCAACAATCCCGCATGTTGACGTTGCGAGGCCTAGCTCCTTTCGACAAGACCGCCCGCTCCTTCTTTCGGTCCTTGTCCACTTTTCACAGGATGTCTGATTGCGAGGATATGGCTTGCATCGACAAGGCAGGCGCGCGTAAGCACGGTACAACACGCTGCCTCGAGCACGGCAACACGCGTCGACGCAATGAAAAAAAAAAAACATGCCAGTGCCATCTGCAATTTAAGCGCACTGGAATACGAAGGCGCACTAAGGCCTTCAATGCTCGCGCATACACTTTCGGAAGCTATGACGCAGCACTGATTTGCCACACTGGCGACGCAGAGCGCGTGCCCGCGCATGGGCTGCGCATGCCCCGTCTTCGGCAGCAGCGCGGGCGGCACGGCACCTATGCATACCTGCGCGGTAGCGTACGTTCGCATCAAACGTCACGGGGTGAATATCGGTTCGCAGCAACCATACACAACTATACTGCATGCTAAGAGGCCTTGGCCGGGACTACAGAAAAATTCTTATCACCCCGAAATGTGTTCGAGTGGTGATCGTATCACCACTCGAACGTATCGTATCACTGTACTTACAAAGTGGCACGCATTCAGGCACCATTGAGCACTGACTTAAAAAATAGTACCATCTCCCGCTAAAGGGAACCATGTGTAGATGCGAAGCAGCGGGCGCTAACGCTTACACTGGCGGCGGCGTTGACGCTGGCGCTCATCGCGGCGTTGCGCAGGAGATAAATCTGGGGAGGCGCAATCACGCAGTGGTGGACCGGTGTTTCCTACTGGAGCAAGGTTTTTTACTGGGCTAGTTAGTGAAGATCCATAATGACTTACAGCGCACACTGACACAAGGACGAAGTAGATACACGAAGACCAGCGCTGGAACATGCCAATAACTGCTAATGGGCAATGAGAGACAGAAGACTCAGATTTGACATAGAGACCCGCAGTCCGCTTTTAGTTAACGCGCACGCTGCGAATTTTTATCGTTTGACAACGCACAGGAGAAACCTCCCACCGGCACAACCTTGCAGGTCAACATCCAGTGCCTATATATACGGGGTGGCCAGTGAACGGTTGCGTAGCGCGAGCAGTCGGTTTTTAAATGCGAAGCATTTCTTAGCGAACTTCGGCGACTTTGAGCGTATCTATCTATCTAGCTATCTAGCCGCCTACGACTTTGTGCTCTCCTGGCCGTATCGTTCATGCGATTTATACCAAATTTGGCATGGCATAACATGACTGTATGAAGAACATAAATGGCTGGTCATATCATGAAAATGGTGACAAACTTGTCATGAAAAGTATGATTTACATGCCACGCTCATGGCGCGCTCGCGGCCATTTCGTTAGCTTGACACACCAAATTTGGGATTGAGTGACATGACTGTATCAGGAACATAAATGACAAGTGGTAATATGCAAATTATGACTTCATGAGCGACATGAGTTGCATTCCACGCTCATAGCGCGCTCGCGGCCCTTTCGTTAGCTTGATATACACCAAATTTCGTATTGAGTGACATCACTGTATGACGAACGTAAATGACAAGTGGTAATATGGAAATCATGACATGTCATGAGCGACATGACTTGCATTCCACGCTCATGGCGTGCTCGCGGCCGTTTCGTTAGCTTGATATACACCAAATTTGGTATTGAGTGACATGACTCTATGAAGAACATAAATGACAAGTGGTAATATGGAAATCATGACTTCTTATTCGCGACATGACTTGCAGGCCACGCTCATGGCGTGCTCGCGGCCGTTTCGTTAGCTTGATATACACCAAGTTTGGTATATCGCGACGTGACTGTTTGACGAACATAAATTATAAGCCGTAATATGGAAATCATGACATGTCATGAGCGACATGACTTGCATTCCATGCTCATGGCACGCTCGCGGCCGTTTCGTTAGCTTGATATACAGCAAATTTGGTATTGAGTGACATGACTGTATGACGAACATAATTGACAATTGGTAATATGGAAATCATGACTTCTCATGTGCGACATGACTTGCATTCCACGCTCATGGCGCGCTCGCGGCCGTTTCGTTAGCTTGATATACACCAAATTTGGTATTGAGTGACGTGACTGTATGACGAACATAAATGACAAGTGGTAATATAGAAATCATGACTTCTCATGTGCGACATGACTTGCATGCCACGCTCATGGCGCGCTCGCGGCCGTTTCGTTAGCTTGATATACACCAAATTTGGTATTGAGTGACATGACTGTATGACGAACATAAATGACAAGTGGTAATATGGAAATCATGACTTCTCATGTGCGACATGACTTGCATGCCACGCTCATGGCGTGCTCGCGGCCGTTTCGTTAGCTTGATATACACCAAGTTTGGTATATCGCGACGTGACTGTATGACGAACATAAATTACAAGCCGTAATATGGAAATCATGACATGTCATGAGCGACATGACTTGCATTCCACGCTCATGGCGCGCTCGCGGCCGTTTCGTTAGCTTGATATACACCAAATTCGGTATTGAGTGACATGACTCTATGACGAACTTAAATGACAAGTCGTAATATGGAAATCATGACTTGTCATGTGCGACATGACTTGCATTCCACGCTCATGGCGCGCTCGCGGCCGTTTCGTTAGCTTGATATACACCAAATTTGGTATTGAGTGACATGACTGTATGATGAGCATAAATGACAAGTGGTAATATGGAAATCATGACTTCTCATGTGCGACATGACTTGCATTCCACGCTCATGGCGCGCTCGCGGCCGTTTCGTTAGCTTGATATACACCAAATTCGGTATTGAGTGACATGACTCTATGACGAACATAAATGACAAGTCGTAATATGGAAATCATGACTTGTCATGTGCGACATGACTTGCATGCCAGGTTCATGGGGTGCTCGCTGCCGTTTCGTTAGCTTGATATACACCAAATTTGGTATTTGTGACATGACTGTATGACGAACATAAATGACAAGTGGTAATACGGAAATCATGACTTGTCATGTGCGACATGACTTGCATGCCACGCTCATGGCGTGCTCGCGGCCGTTTCATTAGCTTGATATACACCAAATTTGGTATTGAGTGACATGACTGTATAACGAACATAAGTGGCATGGTGGTAACATGAAAATCTTGGCATGCATGTCATCTACAATGCCATTTACATGCCACGCTCATGGTGCGCTTGCGTCCAGTTCGGTTAGCTTGACATACACCAAAATTGGTATATCGCGACGTGACTGTATGACGAACACAAATGACAGGTCGCAACTTGTAAAACATGACATGCAAATTATGTAAAGCATGATTTGCTCCTTCCTGGCTGCTTCGCATTATATCGATTCCCACAGTGCGTGGGATCTGCCGGCTTTTTTAATCAAGAAACTCGCTAGCAGACGATGCCTGCGTCGGCGTTGCGAGGCGAGAGAGGAGGAGCATAGGAGAGGAGAGAGGGGGAGGGGACGCGCATGCGCAATGGGGGGTAAACACCGCGGGAGGGATGCCTAGAGGAGAGAGGGGGGAGTGTAGGAGAGGAGAGAGAGGGGGGGCGAGGACGCGCATGCACAGAGGGGTGTGGTCGCCACGCAGAGGGATGCCTAGAGGAGAGAGATGGGGAGGGTGTTAAGAACAGCAGCAACATATTTCCCTGCTGAGCCGATTGCGGTCCTCTGCGATAGAAAGGCGGCACTACAGACGCTGGCCAACCATCACCGCACCGGGCTAACAGGGAACCTCCTGGCAACTAAGTTCGGGCCCTGGCGGCATCCGGGGCGTCCGTATCCTTCCACTGGCTGCCCTCTCACGTGGGCATAGCTGGCAACGAGGAGGCGGACACACTGGCCAAGGCAGCACACCAGCCAGGCACCCCCCATCACCCAGGCCGTCGTGGCCAGGGACTACTCGCAGGCCCGCCTCAAGAAGCTCCTCGTCACAGTCCACCCGGACCGGAGGGTGGCCAACGGGCAGGGACCAAAGCTTCTTCCAGAGACGGGCCTCACCAGGAGGGAACGATCATCCCTGCTGCGTCTGCGGACCGGCTGCGTGTGGACTGCAGCCCGCAGCCACCTGAAGGGTCGCTGCGCCTCCCCAGCCTGCAGCCGCTGCGGCGACCCCGAGACCCTTGAGCACCTCCTTTGTGCCTGCCCCGGACTGGCACAGGAACGCTCGAAGGTCACCACGGCCTACCGGAGAGTGGGCCTTCCTGCCACCACTCTGGAACACCTCCTCTTCCCATCTCGTCCCCATCTACCAGCGCTGCGGAGCCTGGCGGAGTTCCTGAACGAGACGGGAATCACGGCCTACCGCTGAGACCGGGACCCTTGCCACCCCTATCCTTGCCGCCGGACTGCTGCTGTTCGTGCTGGAGAGCTCTGCGCCACTACATCCCTAACCTTTTTCTTCTATCCACTGTCATCCCATCCCCCCTACCCCGCAGGCGCTGCGCCGTGCTCCCGACTGGGCTGCAGAAATTAGGCGCCTTTTCCTTCTTTGAACCACAACCACCATATTGCGCGCTAGATGAAGAGGAAAACGAGGAAGGGCGCGTGGCACGAGGATCTTTGGTTCTTCGTCGCTGGAATAAACGGCAGCGTGGATGCGCTGCTCCATCTCTGAAGGCGTATTGTCCTTCAAAACCGGTTTATCTTACAAGAAATTCTTCGGATTTTACAGAGGGGACGCGCATGCGCAGTGGGGGGTGCGGACGCCGCTGGAAGGGATGCCTAGAGGAGAGAGAGGGGGAAGCGTAGGAGAGGAGAGAGGGGAGAGGGGACGCACATGCGCAATGGGTGTGTAAACGCCGTGGGAGGGATGCCTAGAGGAGAGAGAGGGGGGACCGTAGGAGAGGAGGCGCGTGCAGAGGGTTTGCGCATGCGCAGTCAGGGTGGTCACGCCGCACACCACCACCACCACCACCACTGGATTGAACTTCGCCATAAGATGCTTCCCATCTAAAAGGTGGATACGGTGCTCTATGACGCTTCTACATTACGATATTAAGGGGAGATGCGATTCGAAAAAAAAGTTGCATTAATCTGTAGCCTAAGGCAGTGAAATTTTTGCTGTATATATATATATAGGATTTTATGCTGATTTCAAATATGTAATTAGTTTTATAGTAAGTTGTACAGTTTTCGTTTTGTGCCACGACAATGTGTAAAATATAGTTCTTTTTGTAGACACTTCTTTTGCCAGTAAATGTTTATCGTTCTGAGCCATTATTGGTTCATATAGCTCCACATTATCTCTAGAATGCAAATAACCATCAAGAAAGTGCGTATAAGACATTTTAATGGACAAGAAAAATTGTAATGTGCGAAGTCTTAGAATGCTCAGATAATACTAATTGCTTATTTTAGGTTCTCAATAATTATATTACACATGTTAAGAAATATGGGGGCAAAATTTCATCCCGATATGGCTATCAGAAGTACCAAAAACATGATGTAAAAACTCATGAAGTTGCTCAGAATTGTATTTTGAGAAAAAACGCATTTTAAAGGTATCAGTGAAAGCTGATCTATGCGGAAAAGATTTGTCATTTAAGATGATTTATTCCATCATGAGAGCTTGGCAATCATGGTTATTTTGAGCATGCGACTTTAGTGAACCCCTCATGCGAAATGCAATAGCAAGCAGCCAGGTGAGAATTTTCAGGGGACTCTAGAAAATCAGCACTTCTTAGATTTTTAGTAGCCACCTTGTGCTCTTTAAAAGCGATTTTGACCTACTTCGAGTTTAATTACAATCTTCAGTTTTTTTTGTCGTGAAAGTAGAGAAACTAAGTTTGTGAAAGCAAATAAAAACGAGAAATATGTAATTTTTGAAAAAGAGCTTGCGTTTTCGACTCGCATCTCCCCTTAAGGCTCATAACCTAAACGACATCTCGGTAGATATAGGCAAGGTTAGTTACGCGGCTAAGGAATAGGATATGAAACACGTGCCTGTGCTTTTTAAGTCCTCCACTGACCTGCGAAAGACGAGAGGTATTGGAGGAGGAGGAGGAGGAGGAGGAGGAGGAAAAAACATTCATTGAAATTTAGATAGCCCTTATCCCCACCGGGCAGGTCGACATTCCCTAGTCCGGGACGTCATTAGTCGAAGCCGCCGCCCGAGTCCGTTGGACCAGAGTTCGCTGTGCCTCTAGTTCTGAGCTATTGAGCAGGGTCGCCTCCCAGTCCTGTTTGGTGGGGTTGGGAATTGGGGTTAATTTTGGGTTCAATTGGTAGGCCCAGACCATATGGTAAGTGTCGGTCACTTCACCACAGTACTGGCACTGCCCACTTAGTTTTCGGGTCGTAATGTTTGAAACGCTGCTTTCCGCTGTGTCAGGCCCTCAAGTGCTAACATTTGGAGTTTTCATAATAGACAATGCGAACTAGTCGTCCCTCCTGAATGATACTGCTCATGACCGGCGCGGCTACCTCTACTAAGACGTATGTCTTTAGGTTTGCCCGTTAATGCGACAGACCCCATTCACATGGTGGCACCCCATTCACAGCGACAGGTGGCACCGTATTTAAAAAACCCTGCTAGCTTCCCCAATTGCGGAGGTATAATTGCCTGTGAGACATACAACACTAAAAAGCCAATGCAAACTTACAGAGCAGCAGTCGACGATTTCTCATGTCAGATCGGAGCTTGACCAAGCGGAGAGAAGACGACGGGCACTGGATTTGGGCGGGGGGCACAAAAGCCCAGCAAGTATTGCAATAGCGCAGGTAATCAGATAGAAAATGCTTCGAGTAATATAACCGAAAGGAATCTCCAGGCAGATCTACACCGTTGTATTGATGTATTGATGTACCGCACCCATTCCAAGCGCGGTAAGTTGCTTTCCCCTCCCTGGGCCTAAACGCTCTGGATACAAAATAAGCTGTACGCCGGTAAGCAAACAGGAGTAAGAAAGCCGGTTACTTGATGCATGGCGTTTTCACAGGTACCCCGTTTTGACAGGAGTGGGGTCCGAACGCGGTAGATGTAGGCGACAGGTTGGTGCACATATCTTGTCGATAACCCAAATGTGGCGGGTACGTGAGCTTTCAGTGCAATGGAAGCCCGCGCACCTTATATTGATGCAGTTTGTGGAATCTGGGCAATGCTCGACAAGGCTAGATGACTGGGGTATATATGTGTTCATACCGTATATCCAAATTCCCCTGCTGCTCGAGTTCGCATTGTATCGAGTTCCTCAGACGCTATGAGGCGATAACAAAAGCCGAGTGTTTACTTACCAGAGCATTCGTTGGTCGTCCCGCCGTTGTTCTGGCTGCGAACACTTGCGGTTCTCGTCAGATGTATCGAGGCATACTCACGTGCATGGAACCATGACTGCGCTCAAAAGCAGCAGCGGTTGCTTGAATATACCAGGGGAATCTGGACCAATATGTCAGGGTTGATCAGAAGTTCCCAGGCGGCTACCGCACGTAATGCTATGGCAACGCGGTCTGCGTAATACGAAGCCTTTTTTAACAAAGGTACATCACGAGTACTGACTTATAATAGCAGTAGAGCTTAGTAGCTTTGCACTAGCAGCATTCTCACCCAATATCACCAGGCAAGGGAGGAGATAGTTTTCGTGATAAAGTACCCTGAATATGAAGGCACACACAGTATACCAACATTTACGCAGAATATGTCTTCGAAAATAATAACGCCAAGCACTATGATATTCCGTAAAAAAGGCTCTATATGCTAGCGTGTTCATATCTAGCATTCGTGCTATGTTATTGCGAAAAACAGGATAGGTTCAGGTGCCCGATTTGTCTTGCCAAACACTTCGAAATTTTTTTTGGCTACAGAAACACTGATACTAGCGATGATCAGTGACCTATTATTTTTATTCATTTCCTTCTGACTCGATTTCATTGCTTTTTAATAAACTATCGAGACGCTAGCTGATATACTCCGCATGTTGGCATACGTTTTCTGGCACTGGGCGTATATCATGCACAGAAGAAGTGCAGATCACTGTGCTCGGTATTGCAAAAGCTAGGAAGCGGTTTCAGTTTAGTTCATCGGTATTCGTGGAGGATGAACCCCGGCGCCCTTAGTACTGTTACTGTGCAGTGCTCACGGACTGAAATGGCACTGTTTAGGGTTAACTAATTTACATACTATCGTTGCTACCGTCCCTCAGATCGCGCGATATCGCCGTTATTCTGACTTAGAGCCAACATTAATCGGAGCCAACATTAATATTAGGGGCCAGATCTGAACTGACATGGCGCGGTTATCGAGAGTAACTGCGCATATCAGTCGCTGTACTCAAGGTTCCGATGTCGCGTTTCAATCCGTGAGCGATATACAGTCGTTATTTGGTGTGGGTTAAGCGCTGTTCTATACATGGGAAGTTTTTTCGTAGAACATGCTCGTTATGATCTGAATATGTGAATCTTAAGCACAGTGAACTATTTCTGGCACAATGTAGTTAAAGATAGCTCAAGCATTTTAAGAAGTACACATGAAAACCTGCTTCCACTGTGGCTATTGGTCGCCGCAAGATCACAGCAGGAGCGTCGCGATTCTTCTGTTACCGTAATGAGCAAGCAGAGTGAATCAGCTAGCAAGTTATTTAGTGGTCTATCCATTTCGGCTGGGCGCCTCTTACCCCGCGCCCTGTCAGCCGCTGCTCTGCAACGTCCGAGGCCCTGATCCTCCGAATACGTCACGTGTTACGGCACAGCTGCGCGCACAGTGCAATCCTTTCCCAAGTTGTTGGTGTCATGGGCGAGAGCACTGAGCAAGCTTCATTCACCCGGACCCCCGCCACTTCTGACTGTCATAGACTCTACTGCGTTCATATCGTGCTCTCCTTCAATTTTGGGCCTGCGCCATAATCTACCAGTACGCTGCTCGACATATCGCAGCACCTACTGCTACCCCTACTTCCTATTACTGACGTTAGCGATCGTTTACGATTCTTAAACATATCTATACACTGTGCGTACACCTTGCACAAAGTATGTCCAATTAGGAAAAGTTCCGTAAGGGCATCCTCTGGACTAATTAAAAAAACAAAAAAAACTCGCAATGGCCCTTGTGCATTAACCTTAGACGAACAGAAGAACAAAGCCATCACGTAAGTCTATTTAATCGTTATCATCATCACCGTGTCGTAGGAGCTTCAGCGGTCACGTGAGTAGCTGAATATATATATTTTTTACGCTGTGGCAGCTGCTGCTACCGATGATTATTAGCTCAGCCCTTTTCTAAAGGGTTTGCAACTGTCAAGCGCCCACCCCGTGCAGCAATTTACATGAAGTGACAATTCACACGATGTGGTGTGATTCTAGGCTTCCGCTAAGCAATATTACATGTTAAAGTGACTCCCTGCCCACCATGACGAGTGTAGAGGATCTTTCTCCAAAGTGGTTTGAACGACTGGCATGGCTCTGTGGTGGAATACCTTATACTGCCGCGCAAAAAAAAACCTGGGTTCATTTCCAGCTGAAACCCTAATTCTTATCTTATGTTTATTATGTCACGTGGGTTTCTGGGCCACACTCCGCGCTTCTCGATTTCAGCGACTGATGAGCCACATGACGCTTTCACCTAAAAATTATTACCACACTTCAGTTTTTCAGGCACACTTAGTCTACCTGCATTGTAATTGCTCAGACGTGGTTAGCAAATTGTTTCCGGTTGCAATCCCTATTATGTTAAGAACGAAATTCATCCTATTGCTTGTCATAAAAATAGCGCATGCTACGCTATTCAGCTGGAGAGATGACGGGGCAGGTAGGCTGTGACAGCCACAATAATTCAAGTCACGTAACAACCCAAACCTTAGTCATTGCACGGTAATTAAGCTTGCAGTACGTCACTCAGAAAGTCACGTCGTTATTTTCGATGAAGGTGAACCATGATCGTACTTTAGCGACCCTCATTACAAGTGCGATGGTAGGGCATACGAAAGAAGACGGTCGTTGAGGGTGTTTTCTAATATTTCTCTTTCTGTGCTTTGCAAGTTCTTGTAAACTGCGATGAATAGCCATCGTGCTTCATCGAATTCACTAGCACATTGGAGCGCAATCAGGCATTCTGAGCTTGTGCAAAGTATTTTACACGGTAACAACTGCTCCCAATGATGAATTTGTTAAACAGTCGCATGAACGCTAACCACGTGCTTTTGTTTTTTTGTTTTTTTTCTCTTGCCTATTTGAACGGGAGCATAACGACTTTGTTTATTGTCATCGGTCGAACGACATTCTGAAAACAAAATAAAAAATACGTATGACATTGTATTACAACAACTTCTGAATATAGAAATCCAGCAAAAGATGACGTGAACTACACGGGTCGTTTCAACTAAGTTTAGCCAGGCTTCAAACAAAGCGCAAATCATATCACGTTAAATATACCCCTTCTTGCTCGGTACGGCATGCATGTTGACCAGTTTTCCTCTTCTTCACGCACGTGTATAATTCTGACGTATTTCTGACGTATTTCGGGGAGAGTTCCTTTTTGGTGTTTTTTTTTACTTTTTCTTCTACGAATTCCTGTTGCTATATGTTTGTGCTCGATTATGGGAGTAATAAATTTTGAAGGGAGGGGTGGGGTTGCTTTGGTTTTTTGTTTCTTTTATCCCATAGTATGCGTCACTCCCCTAAGAGCTGTATTTCTTTGTTATCTAGACAGCTAGCGCTGGTTTTTTGTAATACTTCTAGATATGCTGATAGATTTCCTTTGTTTCACTTCTCTGTGAGCTTGTGCGCCTTACGGCTCCATTTGGGCATGTAAATTTGCAACTGTATAGATTCCCACCTGCATGGTCCTTCGTGACCGCAGTATACTGTAAATAAAAAATAAAATAAATTGTTCGGCCTAAGTTCCGTTTGGTCCTTTGTCGACCTTTGCCAGGAATAATATGGTACGTATTAGCCGGGTCCTTTAATACTTTTTTTTTCTGGTGATGAAGCTCCGGCGTAACGCTATGGGAGAGCTTCATATAGTACGCACAGGTGCGGCGTCACGGTGCTGGCGTAGCTATAAAGGTAACGAGGAGGGTTACAGCCAACTGTCCGGGCGGTTGCCATTGTAGTGCTGGCAGCAGCGTGTTTTTCAGCGTGCTTGTTCCCCACTACGCTTTAGCGTGCTCCTCCATGTGGAGACTAGGCATGCCGAACACTTGCTGCTTGCCAGGCTGCCACTCTGGTTACAAAGGCGTCGACGAAAAGTTCTTATTCGGCTTACCAGGCAACGCGGAACTACGCCACAAGTGAAAGCGAGCCATCGCGAGACAACAGACTGCCGGATTCTCGTTTGAGTCCCCGGTACGTTCGCGCGTGCGAAACGCATTTTGATGCCGGAGACGTTATTTATGCGGGCCGGTGTAATGTCATTGGGAGCGTCGTGTCTCTGCCATGTGGTCGACCCAAACTGGTACAAGGCGCGTTGTCCAAAGGTTTTAGAAGGTGTGCCTGTATACGCCTCTTATTCTTTATTGT
Source organism: Rhipicephalus appendiculatus (assembly GCA_030522465.1). NCBI lineage: Eukaryota > Metazoa > Arthropoda > Arachnida > Ixodida > Ixodidae > Rhipicephalus > Rhipicephalus appendiculatus. The sequence continues at coordinate 433,523 of JALIZH010020847.1, read as the reverse complement.
TGATTTTTAAAGAATATTTTGAGGAATTTACTCCATTCCCCAACTTCTTGCTCGAATCCCATCAAATGCACTCTTAATTGTAACCTTTTGTGCCAGGAACTGAGACTACATTTCGTTTTTGGCATTTACTAGCATTTAGTACTTAATAATCCAATACAATGCTAACCTCTCCAACCTTTCGCGAAGCAGATATGGTCCTGCAGGACGCAGTGTAGAAAATTTCGAAATGGTATGCACTTTTAATTGGCGATCTAGTAAAAAGTTTTCTGTTAGGCGGAAAAAGCGAAAAAATTTGATAGCCTATAGGCTCATTTGAAGGCCCCTCCCCACGGTAATCTTTAGTAAAAGGCGAAAGATTAGTGCGAATGAATTGAGGAGAGGCCTTCTCATTCTTTTCTTCCCTCTCTTCTGAAATATTTTAGTCCCCTTCGCCATCCCTATACAGAGTAGCATGTCAGCGCTATATAGACGCCGGCAAAAAACTCTGTTTTTCTAATAAAGAGCCTCTCTCTCTCTCTCTTTTGATAGCAAAACGGGTCGTAGGTAGAATAAAATAAATGAATATGCAAGCATCGAGAAAAAAAACGCGATCAAGGAGATATTGCTAACCAGCGACATCCGTAAGCGTAGTCGGGAATAACCGAGCGGCGATGAAAGCCCCTAGGTTTCTATTTCAGCTGGTATTCCCAGAAAATGACTTGGGGTGGTGTTTTCGAGTGACTCATTGGAACATCAACATTCTGCTGATTGTACATGCGACATTAAATGTGAATAGAATAAAAGGAAGGACAGTCGTGCAGGTATGAACTGATCAGTGTGATAGAATTTGCATGCGCAGATGCGAGAAGTTTCGTTTGCAAACCATACATGGTGCCCAGAATCTAGCATGCGCTGTTCACAACTGCGGCTGCAGTAAGTGCCGTGGCGGCTTGTTCTGACTTGCTTGCTCTTCACGCGAAATTCCCACATCGGCAGCTTCGTGACAAAATAAACAGGCAATCAGTGGGAGTAAGCGTCGTGGACCCCGAGAGCACGATAGGGCCCACCGCAACTTCTTGCGCAAGCGACGTCAATCTGTGGGTGGGCTAGGCTTATTCAAGGTGTGCTTCATATTAAAGAGTGTCTTTAAAAGTGTACGAGTAATTCAGAAACGCAGATATGAATATGACCACAAGCGGAATTGCATCACTTGACAAGAAGCCTATAGGTCCAACCACTGCCAACCATGACTTGAGTTGGTAAAATACTCGCGTACTATATTGTTTATTCAACTCTCACCACTGCGATGTCCAGTTAGCAAACACGCTGAAAAAAAGAATGCGGGTGACACGTTCTTCACGGGAAACACCCACGTGAACGTGCAACTGCCCTTCCAAGCACGGCAAGTCTACCCGTCTACCGACGGTGGCGCCTGGCGGCAGGTTTTGTCCATATAGGAACTTTCGGTGGGAGTTTCATGACCAGATAAAAAAGTATCAAAGAACCCTGGTATGAGTAACTTGGCCAGTCGGGAAAGAAAACAAAATTACGGCAGGCCTGCGTCACAGCACAGCGAAAGCTGGAAGAGTAGCCTTTTTAGGTCCTTTTTTAAAACTCTGTTGGGGCTACTACTACAGGTACACTTGTATGGCACCCCCACTACGCTATCATCATCATCATCATCAGCCTGACTACGTCCACTGCAGGGCAAAGGCCTCTCCCGTGTTCCTACGCTATACATCATTATATTTCTTCTGAAGTAGGGAAGCACCCACCAAACCATTATTCGTTCTTCGGAGGAGCGTGGTACCCGCTACCACCTGTAAGGCATTATGTGCAGTTTGTTCATGCTGTGGCTGATTGGCGATGAATAAATATGGCTCAGCTTTTTGTAATGGGTTGGACGCTTTCAACGGCCCACTCGTTTCGCAGTTCGCATTGTGTCCACGCCAGGTTGTAATGTTACTCTTCTAAAACGCCCTATTACCTACACATGTTAACGTGATTCCTTCCCCGGTATGGAGCCTGCATAGGTTCTGTTTGCCAAGGAGTTTCCAAGCACCGGCGTGGCTTTGATGTAGAATACTGGGCTGCCTCGCAGAGGGCCCGGGTTCAAATCCCAATCTCTGTGTGATATTTTTTTATTTATTTCCTTTTTTTTTATTTCACGCGATAGTGGTTACGGCCACCGACGGCGGCGGCGGACAACTACGACGCCAAAAACGGCCGTTCTTGTGATCTCATAACAGCTTTCGCTGTAAAACATATCGGTTAACGTTGGAGGGGGCACCCTATGCAGCGGCAGTCATTGTGTCAACACAGGTTGATGCTACGTGAAAATGTCCTGGGGAAATTTAATTTGAGAAAAGCAAGAGAACCACCTACTTCCGGCAGCTACTGTACTCGACATATTTTGTTTTGTCAAATAACATGTCCACATGTGCTCTACTGTGACCGATATACCCATGCGGTAGAGAAACAACAGAAGCCTATTGCGCATCATGCTACTGGTAGAGGGCGTTGAACCGGTGGCGTTGAACGTTCAGCAATCATTATTCTTCTTTTTGCGTTGGGAAGCGGCGATATGAGTCAATGCACTAGCAGCTGTTTATACGAGACAATCATGAGCTGGTTCAAAGAGAGACATCGCTTCAATTTTTGCAGAATGGCTCTTCCAGTTGTGGTTATCCTGGGGAGAAGTTGCCTTTAAAGCAACAAATTTCATATCTAAATAATTTCGGGGGCGCAGGAGGCAGCACAAGCTCACGCTTGTGCTCTGGACGTAGTGCGCAGCGGCATTTACAAGCAGTGTGTCATCAACAGCTCACAGCGGCATGAGGAAGATTCATGTTATCCCGGCGTTTTCCAAGCAGATGATGGGCGAACAAACCATGTACTTAGTGGCTTCCTGAAAGGAATACTTATAAGCGAACGAAAGACGGCAAAACATATGTTCTCCTCAGGAACTGTTTGTCAGAGCAAAGTTATGCACACAGCTTCGCGCTTTAGTTGTTAATCGAATGCTACAACTCACTTTTTCCTTTCCCAAATAAATATGGTTGACACGAAGTTATATTCTGATCTGATTTAACTGGCTTGCTGTGGAGAGGTCGAGGTTTATATTACTTCAGCTACTCCATATCTATAAGTCCTGCAGTGAAAAAAAAACGAAATAATGGTTACCCAAAATAAAAATTGAGCAACTAAAGAACTCTGAAAACAAGTTAACATACCATGGAAATGTACAGTTTGCTTGCAGAAGTTCACATTGCAATAAAGCGTCCATGCACACACGTTTATAGTTCTACCCACAGTATGTGAACTAACACATCATTCCGTATATGACAACACATACCTGAATATCACAAGCGCTTATCCAGTCCGATGTCTGTCTACTAAGAAGTAGCTCAAAGCGTGTACTATTACTATAATAAAACACTACATCTGCACATACGACTGGACATGGGAGAACGGTGCTATGTTTATTGGGGCAAAAAATTAACAAGCAAGTTATATATTGTGATGGTAAGCTGCGTATTGTTTTTGTCCTGTGAAATTGCAAAATCACCTAAGATTTGCGAATATGGAGCTGCGGAATGACTGTAGAGTGCCGGAAACTTAAGTAACAACCATCAGGGGCCCAAAATGGCCAGTGCTTCTTTCTTTGCGTAATTTAAAGTTTTGCAATCCGTGTCTCCAATTCATCTTTTTACGTTCTGACGTGGTTCCATTAGGACGAATTATTGTAAGCACGATCATAGTTTAAAAGTGAATTACTATTGATCTGAACAAAACATTCTATGAGGTTTTGGCGATTTCACTATTTCAGATACATTTGAACTACGATTGAAAAAAGGATCACCAATATTCCGTCGTCCTATACCCTATTTTTGTTCCTATCAAGCAACAGGCCCTACTCTCCGTCCCACAGTGAGTCACGCGTCGACAAAATATGAGCATCATGCCCGACTGGACAAAACAAAATAATAAAATGGCCGTAACAACAACTGGTGGTTTTGCAATGCACACACCTGATACACGGCTGTGGTCCAACCACGTGGAATGGCAATATTTCTTTTCTTTTTTTTCTTGTAGCCTAACTGAAGATAAAAACAAAAAAATTAAAACAGCAGCAGCGCAGTAGGCAATGGTGTACGTGCACTTGCGTCGGCAGCTTCCGTACTGTTCAGTACAGCTGCGGCCAAGCTGACTTCGACCGGCGAGATTCTAACGTGAGTACAGGCTCGACTTGGGAATGCAATGTGTGGTTTTATGACATTTTCTTGTGCTTTTGATTTTTATATTGTGGCTCTAATTATCCCTAACATCATTTTTTTCTAAGACAAAAATTCCTCGCATGGTGCCCTGAAAAACTACATCTCATGCAAATGAGTTTATGTTAGAAGTACTCATGCTTGCTTCTCAAGTAGCTAATGCGACTTAACACGGCAGCCGTAATACTAAAATACATCCGACAATGGACGCAGCCGGCAACTACGAAAATAACGAGATCATTACTCGGATTTAGAAAACTGGCCAACTGCTGTGAAAGAGAGTAATGTTGACTTTTAGCATGTACGGTATTATACGTTTAATAATGCAAAAGTGCATATAGTAGAACTGTTCGGCTGCCATGCAACACTTCTCTTTTTAATGTATACGATTGTCAATGAACCTCATAAATGCGTAAGCATTTTAGGCCGTTTGAACGAGAAGAATGATCAATTGTTTTTCTGGCACTTCAGGTGATTATCACCATGACGAAACAAATGAGTGAAATAATTCGGGTAATCCCACGCCCTGTGGGAATTCGATTTCATTAGAATCAGTCGGCGAGTAATTACAACAGTCTGTGCTGCTTTTTTTAGACTAGGAGCCAAGTGCTACGAGGTGGCTAGACCTGTTTTTTATAAGGATAGTAGTTGTGTCCACATCTTGGGCTCATCATGAACGTCGACTGCACTGGCTTTCAAAGGGTAACTTATGGCCTGACGTAACGTCAGCACTCAGGTTGGACCGCATACGTCTGTATTATTGAAAGAAAGTGCACTGAACGTACGATGAGGTGAATATCATACCGAACTTTTCTTAGCCGATTCCTGCGGGGTCGAACAAGTCTTGGATATAGCTTGTGGAATCATAGCCATACAAATGTAATGTTTATTTGACTGCTATAAAAGCGAAGCCAACACTGCAACCACAATTGACGTTAACCCGAGTTGACGCCTGCATCATAAGATTACTTATGTAAAGGTTATTGCTTTGTTATAAACTTAGATAACTAGCAATTGAAACCGGGCGCCCACTTTCCGAAATGAGTGTCTTAATGACTCGGCTTCACAACCATGATTGCAGAATGTGAATATATCGAAACTGCATGAAAGCGATGTCCGCGATTGAAAAGAACTGTACAAACGAGATTTTTTTGAAGGCTTCGTTGGATATTGGGGCAGCGGAATAAACGTCCTCTCTAGGACAACGTGTGAAGCCGACAGGGATGATTGTAAATATCAAGAAATTCCATGTTTGCGAAAATTTGATGCCAAACACATGTTCAGGTGTTCTTCGGGGTGCGTGTGCCGTAGGGTCTTCACTTGGATACATATTTTAGCGGAACAAAGAGTGTGCATCTTTTTGTGTCCTTGTTTTGTTCCAGTATATTATGTATATAAGTGAAAACCAACTTGCCCAAATTTCGGCTTCAGCCACAGGGTCGTTCTAGACGAGCGTCTTCGTTCGTCTTCTTTCGATAAAGAGAAGAGGAAAAAGCGCCATGCCAATTCCAGCCCTTTAGTGAAGGGTACAACCTACAATAAAACTATGCTAACGCATGACTTAAGACAACTACCCTAAGGAGCTTCTTCCTTCTTTTTTTTTTTTTTTTTTTTGCGAAGCTCTTACCAGTCACAGATCTTGGTTGCGGTGGTGGAAAACTCACGAAATACCCGACGTCGGCGAATCTACGCAAAGTCAGCTGCACACAAATAGGCCCTCGAACGTGCGTCAGTCAAATGCGAATTTGTGTGCGCCCTTTTCCAAAAACACACTCTCTCGATCGTGGGCTTTTCTGCCATCAGCCGTTTATGATATGGAAATCTGCTATTTTGCCGAAGTCACTTGACATATTACGTTCCGAAATCGTTTTTTAGATGTGAACATCTTATGGCGAAAGCTTAATCCGGTGGTGGTGTGCGGCGTGGCCTCCCTTACTGCGCATGCGCAAACCCTCTAAAAAAATAAAAATAAAAAAAAAACCCTCTCCTCCCCCTCTCTCTCCTCTAGGCATCCCTCCCCGCGGCAACCACACCCTCACTGCGCATGCGCCTCCCCTCCTCTCTCCCCTCCCTATGCTCCCCCCTCTCTCCTCTGGGCATCCCTGCCTGGGCTCCCACTGCGCATGCGCGTCCCCCTCTCTCACCCCTCCTACGCTCCCCCCTCTCTCTCCTCTGGGCATCCCTGCCTGGGCTCCCACTGCGCATGCGCGATCCCCCCTCTCTCACCCCTCCTACGCTCCCCCCCTCTCTCCTCTAGGCATCCCTGCCTGGGCTCCCCTGCGCATGCGCGTCCCCCTCTCACCCCTCCTACGCTCCCCCCCTCTCTCCTCTGGGCATCCCTGCCTGGGCTCCCACTGCGCATGCGCGTCCCCCTCTCTCACCCCTCCTACGCTCCCCCCCTCTCTCCTCTAGGCATCCCTGCCCACAGCGTCCACACCCCACTGCGCATGTGCGTCTCCCTCTCTCTCTCTCCTCTCCTACGCTCCCCCTCTCGCCTCGTGACGCCGACGCAGGCAGCGTCTGCTAGCGAGTTTCTTGGTTGAAAAAAACCGACTGCTCGCGCTACACAACCGTTCACTGTCCATCTCACTTTATATATGGCAATGGATCTTGACCTCCAAGGTGGTGCCGGTGGGAAATTTCTCCTGTGCGTTGTTGAACAATAAAAATTCGCAGCGTGCGCGTTAACTAAAAGCCGACTGCGGGTCTCTGTGTACAGTCGGAATCTTCTGTCTCTCATTGCCCATTAGCAGCGATTGGCATGTTCCAGTAGGAAACACCGCTCCATCACTGCGTGCTTTGCGCCTCCCCAGTTTTCTCTCCTGTGCAACGCTGCGATAGCGCCAGCGTCAACGCCACGGCCAGTGTAAGCGTTAGCGCCCGCTGCTTCACATCATACACATGGTTCCCTTTAGCGGGAGATGGTGTAATTTTTTTTCTTTATTGTTGGATTTCATTGTTTTACGGCTGACCGTCGTTGTTGCCTGTTAGCATCAGAAGTATTGCTCTGCGAAGCACGTTGGTGGAGGTCCCATTCCCGCCATGGAAGAAGCAAAAAGTTAGGAGGGAGCATTGTGAAATGCAGTGGGAAGAAAGAAATAAAGAAAGAGAGAAATAAATGAAATAATAAATAAATAAATATGGAAAGAAAGAAAGAAAGAAAGAAAGAAAGAAAGAAAGAAAGAAAGAAAGAAAGAAAGAAAGAAAGAAAGAAAGAAAGAAAGAAAGAAAGAAAGAAAGAAAGAAAGAAAGAAAGAAAGAAAGAAAGGAAACAGTAGGTAACGCCCGCAGACGTCAAGCTTTGCTTGCCCCCATTTTACCGATAACAGAAGGGCTGCTAAGTTTATTTTATTTAAAAATATCTTTTGCAAAAAAAAAATAACTTCCAAAGACACGCACAAAGTTTATCTGTATTCTCTCTCAAGCAATAGGATGCCGATTAATAATAGGTGCTGTTTCTTTACTCGTCAAAACCATGTCAAGATTATGAGGCTTGCAGTAGTCGGAAACTCCCGATTACTTTTGACCACCTTAGGTTTCTCAACGTATACCTTAATTTATGTACACGGGCGTCCATGCACTTCGCCTCCAACGAAATGCTGCCACCTGGGCCGGGAAGTGACCCCACACCCACGGGCTTCGTAGCGTGACACCGTACTACTTGCTAAACTGTCATGGTCGGTAGGATAACAATCAATGTGTTCGCATAGCTATGAGCACATCTCGCAGCGTGAGAACAATGTGCAAAGAGGAAACAAAAAAATAAAACTACGCGCGCGCGCGCGTGTGTGTGTGCGTGTGTGTGTGTATACGTTTGCGTGCGCGTGCGTGCGTGCGTGCATGTGTGTGTGTGTGGGGGGGGGGGGGGGGGAGTCAACTGGCCCACCTTCAATCAATGAGCACAAGCTAAGGAAACCAAGCCAATTTCGGTAGATTGTAAGGCTTGATTGAATGTTCGACCTGTAAGAGTACACGACTACTCGTCCTTTGCGGTTTTTTATTTTCTTAACAGATGAAGGTGGAAATAGGCGACGTTTCAAAAATAAGACCAAAAGGTGTTTTTCCCCGCTGTTAGAGAGAAACGTTGCCGCACTGCTTATCTGACCTCTGCAACCCGGAAAGCAAGCAGCGGGAGATAGAGCCCTTGGAACATCCGCACACAGCCTTCTTACAAAGAAGGTTAAAGCGTAAGTAGGGGTACACGTATTATAGTCACTGTCAATTTCTGGCATGTTAGATTCCGCGACGGTGCTATGTTGAGTCAATGAAATGGGGGTGTAGCAGCCCTCAGAACCAATGAAAGTTGACAAGATAGCGATTTTCAAAACATCGCGTAATGACACAGTGCCCAGGATTTCACGTGACGATTAGAGAATATATTTAACAAAACTTGAAATTTGGCGAGACGGTGCATAGTTGAAGCTAATTTTGATCTCAAAAAACAACATTCCAAGGATCCTGCGCAGCGCCCGTCCTCTGTAATCTGTTCTTTTGTAGATCGCGCTCATCAACGATGTTTTAATGGGATAGGTGTGCAAAAAACTTTCCAGTACGTGGATGATTACCTCATTTGTGTTGATAAGCTAACAGATTTGACGTACCCTGATTTTGTTGGTAGAATTTCAGACGTCTTTCATCTGGATGGGAAGTGTTTAGTTTTCACACACGAACTGCCGTGACAGGGTTCGTTACGGTTTTTAGACATTAACCTTACGTTAGAGCGCGATCATTTTTGCTGGAAGTACGCTCCGCGGATCCAGAAAGAGTTATTGCCCTACCGTTCGGCGCATTCAAAAACGGTCAAGAGGGTGGTAGCTTAGCTTTATTTCGGGATAAGGGTGGCGATTTGGGCTTGTTAGCATGGCCGCATGATAATTGATGGTAGCGCAGGCTAAAGACACGGACAAAGGAAGGCACATTCGAGACACCACAGGGCTCACTTTTAACAACTGTTTTATTACTCGCTGATCCCGGTAGTATATGTACTCCCACAACGTCATACGTCACGTGTGCATAGCTCTCACAATGCGGACCCCAATAAAAATTTGGGGCCCGCATTAGCGACGTCATGCTCACACTCAATGCTGTCGAGTTTTGACAAGTAGGCTAAGTGCGCCGCTTGTTGTCGGTTGGCTATTCATGTGCACAGATTTTTTTCTGTGGCTGAGGCCTTGTTGCAGAAAACTAAGCAGCCTACCACCGGAAATGTAAGCCGCCTTGCGAAGAACTCGGTCAAGCTGGTTGTGGTGCCGTACGTACATAAAGTTGCGCACCACGTGAAAAAAGTGGCGAACCGCTTTAGGTGCCGGTGGTGTTCTCTGCTCCGAAGAAGCTTTCCCAGTTGTGCTCGCGTGTTTCTCGTGGTGGCGAAAAAAGAGGTCGCCAGAAAAAAACATGGTAGACAATTTGCTAACTGTTGTACCGGCATTGTCTATATGAAATCCCGTTGACCTGTGGCAAGGCATATATAAGCCGGACGGCTCGTTGTATTAATGACCGGGCGGTGGAGCATTCACGAGCTGCTAGGAGGGGGGGGGGGGGGGTACTAACTTGGCAGAGCATTGCGCAAGTTGCGGGGCGTGTAAGCCGAAACTGAGTGAAATAAAAATTCTGGGTAGAGGTAGGAATAAGATGTCAAGGCAGTTGCTAGAAGCGTACCATATCAGGAAGCGAGGGGACATGTGCGTCAGTGACACATCCGTGAAGCTTTGGAAGGCAGAACCTGTATTAGTGGAGTACAGCTGAACATCTTGATAATTTTCTGTTAAGTGAAAACGTGTTTGACAATGGATTTCACTGTGTGCGCATGTGTGTTTTCTATGGTTCCATTTGCGGCTGAAGCCTCAAATAAAGTTAGATGAAAGTAGCACCCGTGCTATCTTCTCGTTCTTGTAAATGTTGTTTCTTGCGCTCAATATTCCCGTTAGAAAATACATTTAGGCGTAGAAATTTGTAAATGTACAAACACAGCTTTACACAATCTTTGCGCACCATTGCCTTAGACTTAATTGGTACTTCAAAAAATATTCAAGCTGAATTGAGATAAGACTATGCTAAAGAACACATGTGCTTGTTTACTTGACCGCCTTGGTCAATATGACGAATGAACAGGAGCGGATTGAGTGTTTGTTTCTTTGTTAGAGAGAACCTAATTAAGCCGACAATGAAGCCATGCAAGGCATAAGGAATATTATTTCCAGTGTTTAACTGCAGTGTTGTAATTATGGTATAAATGGACAATAAATTACGGTGGAGAAAAAGAAAACCACCCTTCCACCGGTAGGTACCGAACCTACAACCTTCGGATAACGCATCCGGATGCTCTACCAGTTGAGGTAAAGAAAGAGTCGCTCCCGCGTCCTCATTTGCAGGGTAATTTCTCCTCCTCTTCTCTGTATGCAAACCTGGGGGTGTCAGCCGGTGCTTCACGTAGTCATGACAGCCGGCATGACGCCTGTGTACTCAACGTGCGTGGCAAGCCCACGATACGCGCTTAACTAATACATTTACGCGAAGACGTCGATCCAATTCGTAACGCTTGGCTCACGGCGAAAAATTCGACATAGGCGTCTACTCAAAGACTACTGCGCATGAAGTCGATGCCCACAATGCCTGGTAGTTTTCTTTTTGTCAGACATAACCTAATGATACCGACAGGTAATGAAGCCAAGGAACTTCGGAACTACAGCTAACTTAACTATAGGGCAATCTGGGCTGCATATACACCAGCCGAAAGTCGAGAGAAAGTCGAAATAATCTCCTTCGAGACTAATCTGACATCCTGTTTCACATGAAAGCATGGCAACTTTTCCTTTTTCGTGTAGGGGAGTCAGGCTTTTTTCTTTCTGTATGCGGTCTTTAGCTGGCATCGGTCCGTAACAAATTACAAGGAGGGGCGGAAGTAGCGTCATTCATTGTCTGGTATCGTGCGTGCCGTGTTTGACACAAGCAGATGGCTTCTTACTTTGGAATGTGTGTTACGCGAAATACCGTGATGCAATGCTCTTCATTTCATGAATCATCTTTTCCCATTGGCACGCACGTGCGTCGGATGGGAATAAACCCACGCCTTCTTTTGACGCCTGTACTTAACCGTGATTCAGGCGGCAATGAAAGAATGTGTTCCTGTAGCTCTTAGTTGCTCATATCAGGAAAGCAGAGACGGTGCTTCGAAGAGCTGAGCTGGATATGCTGTGAAGTAAGTTGTCTGGTTTAACTAAACGTAGTGGTATGCTTTGTTATTGTGAAATCGTTTGAAGCTTGCAAAAGCAAAAGTTGCTATCTAATAATTTTGGTTCCACCTATAGTAAATAGTTTCTTCGAAAATTAAAGTTCTGAACACTAAAATGCACTTTTTTTCTATCCTGTGCACGGTGCAAGCCTAAGGCCGTTGAGCACGTACCAAGCCGACATTAGTGGTTTAACATTGATAACCTTGAAAACAATTCAGGAGCATCCTTCACAACGGTGGTCAGCTTACGTTTATATTTTAGAACTGGGTAATCGATACCACAGAAAAAAAATATCGGCAGATCCCACGCCTTGCGCAAATCGGTTTCATGCAAAGCAGTCAGTCAGTACTACTATGCTGCATTTTTTTCCCTTTGAGCCAAGCATTTTGATGAAGGCCGTCGTGTTTTCTTTAACTGTAGTAGTTGTGCGCACATCGTAAGCTTACCAGGAACGTCCACCATACTGATGTTTGAAGGGTAACTTGTGGCTTGGCGAAACGTCAGCACTCAGGTTAGAGCGCACACGTCAGTATTATTAAAAGAAAGTGAACTTCAGGGTATAATGATGTGAATGTCATAAGCAACTTTCGTTAGCCTAATCCTCCGCGGTCGCGCAACCCTAGAATATAGCTTGATTAATCATAGGAATCCAAATCTAATATTTATTAGACCACTATGAAATAGGAGCCAACACTAGAAGCAGTATTGACGTTAACCCGACATGAAACCTGTATTAGAGGAGTACATATGTAATGTTTATTAAACTATATAGCCAGCACTGCAACCACAATTGACGTTGCACCGACATTACCCCTGTACAGGGTTTGAACGATTGCCAGTAATTTTTTTTAATGCCAGCGATCATGCTAGTACTCGTTATTATATGGCGTGCGCACGCATGAGTAATTAAGGAACGAAATGTGCTGTGTCCCGTCACAGCGAGTACTAGTAGCACCTTCTAAATCATAATACGCTTTTCTGCTCAGCAAGGCTATACTGCGGCAAAAGTGGCTTAAAAAGCGTTCTGCGCGTGAAGGTACGAGGCCAGGGAAATTTGAGAACCGTTGTCCTTCTTTCTTTTCTTTCGACGTGAGGTTTGGGCAGAGTGAACTAGTACTTAGGGTTATGGTCTGCACGTCTGGATTGGTTTGGACGATAATGCGCAGACTGCAAGTGATTAGCGCATTCTCCATTTATTCCTAAAGTGAGCGGTACTTAAAACAAATTGGGGCTGGTCAGGTATTTTGGCGCAGCGTGTTGCAATTTCAACAAATTTCACGGTTTTGGCTCAGCTTGGCGCAAAAATAAGGAGTTTTATCAAATTTGCGCAATTGGCGCAGCTGTTGCGCCGCTGCTAAGAAATGCTTCGCATTTAATAAAGCCCCACCGTCCGAGCCGTGCCTTAAAACATTTAGTGGCAAACTGCAATACAGAGAAGAAACGGGTGTTTGCAATCTGAATATATTTGCTTTCCAGAAGGTGCGAAATAAGCAGACTCCATTTCACTTTGCACAAATTCCACAAGACGGAAGAATGTCGCCAACGCCGGTGTCCATCAAGCGCTCCAATGAATCCAGCCGGGACAACCTCCCAATGGACACGTGCTGGGGCATTCCCATTCTGGCTGCGTTGTCCACGCTGCTCATCACACTGCCAGCTTCTTACATGGCTGTTCTTTTCGTCTTCTTCGTCGATGACTACGACGTGAGCCGAGAGCGAGCATCTTGGCCCCAAAACTCCCTCACCATGGCAATGCATGTTTCGGGTATGCCTTACAATTTTATAAAGCGGTTTTCACCACATATTCTTTTCATTTTTTTACGTAATCTAATTGGTGCACAGACAACATACACGGGGTGTTTTTTAGGCAATAAAGGTTTTTTTAGAAAAATGCTATGACAGTCAGACCCTTGTCGTTTTCGCAAACGAACTCCACGCCCCAGCGCAAGAACTTCGCCGCAGCTAAGGATTCATCAAAATGACTAATTAAGAAACAAATGTCTATTAACATTTCAAACATTAGCTTCAGTTTCGTTGTTCATAAGGAAGAGTTGTAGGACATGACAATTTATGGCATGCCAATTTTTTAAAAGTTGAGAAAACCCACATAATTTGACGTAATATTCGACGAAATACTGGGCCCAGATCTAGGCGAAAGTGGAACTGAGTGCAGTGGACGCGCAGGAAATTCATCATGCCGGTTACATTAGACTGGAAGCTTACGTGACAGTTTTTTTTAAAGGGCGTGTCGCAGTTGAACATGGTCAGGAAGAACGCCACGCCGTCTCAAATACTCAAATTGATCGCCTATTCTTTCGTTGGGTAGGTAGTGCTTATCTGTTTATTTCGCGCTGCAGCCAAGAAAACCGCAATTTCTGCGTTTTCTTTCGCAGTGCAGCTTAAAACTTGGCGGGAGCTACTGCGGCGCTCCTTCTCGCAGACAAGCGAAGTTCTTTGCGCTTATTTCGAATTTAACTCAGAAAGGCAGCAGTTTGGGAAGCCACCTAAAACATGCAAATAAGGCGATCCCTTGTTTGTTTTTATTGATTTCATTCTGGCTGTATCATCTTTTTTTCGGAAAAGATACCTCGTGTTTAAATTGAATGCTTATCGACATTTTCATGAACAGATTTCCCACCTTGTCTTTATTTAAATTTTCTTTGCATGTAAGTTGAGCGTTTTTTGTGTCAGATGAAATTTGCTTCTTGCTATTGATCGCATGGACTTCGTGGGCGTTGAAAAATGTAGGGGACTTGATATTCAATCTTTATAGCAGGGGTCTCAAACACGCGGCCCGCGTGCCGCATGCGGCCGTCTGCCCGCACATGACTGTCTTCGCTCCAGATTTATTTTCTCAATAAGTATGTTCGTGAACTACGCAGGCATTACTGGTCTAATACCGGTGCCACTCGAGCAATTTTGGTCACGATCAGGGCCGACCCGGATTAGACTACATCCGGATGACTCGCAGCTACACGGTCACTTCGCGATCATTCCCGATCGGGATCAAGACAATCCGGATCTGTGCATATCAATATCGCTCCATAATTGCGATTTCGGTGACGTCTGCGCCAAACTCTATCTGAATTGGGCTATACCTTGTAGTATAGACTAACTTGTTATCGCGACCAACAAGTCCGATCCGGATCGGCCCTGATCGCGATGAAAGGTACCCGTCTGACTCGGCTACAAAGCGCATTGTTTTCGTGGGGCGCCCCATACGGTTACCATGTGTTGAAACATGACCGCGAAAGAAAAACAATATTACAGGATCGACTTCCAGACTTTAGCCATTTGGGAGATCAGTATCGACATGTTGTTGGAATGCTGGTGCCAAATCTGCTTCAGAAATCACCCTAATTCAGTATTAGATGTATTAGTAAGTAAATATTCGTGTTTATTTTATTTTTACGAATAATGCAATGGCACGAAAGCCATAATTTTTTTCGTGTACCGTTTGTTTTCGATTAAATAGTTTGTGTCATGTCTGGGAGCATTAGAACAAAAGATGTTGTTGTAAAAGTAAAATAACAAGGACACGTCGGCTTAATTACTTAAACACAATTATTATGCTGTCATATACTAATAAAGCAGGAAACGTACTACGCTTTCTCAGTTTTCATAATTTTTGAGTGCAAGGTGCAAAGGCAAAGAAAATGATAAACTTACCTCAAAATTTGGCCCAGTCTTGTAGTTTACCGAGCCAGTAAACCCACATAAACTTAATTACATTCATCAGTGCAGCTTTCAGGAAGAAAGCTGTGAGGGAAAGCTTGCATGGGACCAAAGGTGTCAATTTTTACAGTACTAGCAGTAGGTAGGCACGAAATAAGAGCAAGAGAGATAAGAAGGGACGAGCACGAGCCACACTGGCGACTCCGGTGTGCGAAGAAGCAACAATTCCACGGATGGATACAGACTCAGCGCTGTAACGCAATTCACGAGTTTCTCTCTGCAAGAAAATCTTGCGATGTTATTGGCGACCGAAGCTTCAACTCTTCACAATTAATCACGCAGTAATAAAACCACACAATTAATGTTTTTGCGCGCTATTTTCTTTGTCGCAACAGTAGATGGGCCGACGTGCCTAAATGTCGTCTGTTGGGCGACTGCTGTGGGCAGTGAACGTTTTGAATATGCGTTCATCGAATATATGCCCCCCTCAGACCTTAAGATCTTCTACCTCCTTAACTGAGGCCACGTGCAAGCAGCACCACGCTTAAACAGTCACGCGGTCTTCGGGACAATGGGGCTTGCGTTTATCCCGCTGGCCAAGAACTACAGGTGCATAACATTTGAGAGAGACGTTCGTCGAATGTGCGATCGCTGCTTCACGTATACTGGCTACCATGACGCGTCCGATCCGGATTTTTTTAGGGGCGAAGCACCTTAAAGGGACACTAAAGCGAAACAATGACTTGGTTTAGATTGACAAACTGCACTCTGAGAACCCTAATGCCATATGTTTCACTATCATAAGTTCATTATTAGCGGAGAAAATCAAGGTTGAAGTGTTATTTTTAAATTTGGCACCGATATCTGTGCACGTGACGTCAGAAATTTCAAATGTATTTTTTAGTATTTTCGCGACATTGGCTCAATGAAATTTTCTGAAACGTCGTATGCTAGGTCTACGGCACCCACAGATGACAATGCATCTCATTTTTTATCGATTAGAAGCTACGTAGGACTCAGCACACGCCTTCAGAATCTATGACGTCACGGTGTTTGGTGCGGGAATCTCAAGGTGGCGTCTCCACCCGCATTTTCTTTTCGCGTGTTCATCGGTCGGCAAAACTTGTGGAGCTCGCTCAGACTCACTCATGAAATATATTTTGCGCTTAGGGCTCACTCGGACTCAGACTCACCAAACTTTTCCTGAGCTGGACTCACTCAGACTCACAGTCACGGAAATTTACTTCAACCGGACTCACTCGGACTCAAACTCACCAAAATATTACTCACCCGGACTCACTCAGACTCAGATGAAGCCGTGAGTCTGAATCTGAGTGAGTCCCGGTGAGTCGACTCATGAGTCCATTAGCCTAGAATTAGCTTTTTCGACCATGGTCTCAATGCGCTTGAACACAAATATCTCACGTAATCGGGGCTTTATTGACGCCTTTTAATATAGTACGTTCGAATACGAGTTATGAGTGCTCACCAACCGGTAAGGTCATTTTTATTGAAAGAGATGACAACATAAGATATATTTATCAAGAACTTCCCTGGAAGAGTTGGCAGAGGGGGGCAGGTCAAGGCACCCCCCTACGTATTTCGCGCCTCTGATCATAAATAATGAAATGGTGTATGAACGACATTGCTTTGGAATAGGTGTGAGTAGACGTGAGTAAAAACGTGAATCCAGGTAAGGCTTATAGCAATGCTGAAGATGAGTAGATAGGACCACAAGTCGGCAAAAAAATGTGGAACTCACTCAGACTCACTCAAAAAATACATCTTGCACTTCGGAATCACTCGGACTCAGACTCACCAAAATTTTCCTGAGCCGGAAACACTCGGGCTCACACACGAAAATTTTCTTCAGCCGGACTCACTCTAACTCAAACTCACCAAAATATTGCTTACCCGGACTCACTCAGAGTCACGGCTTGATCTGAGTCTGAGTGAGTCTGAGTGAGTCGACTCATGAGTGAGTTCGCCGACCTATGCGCGTATTTTCTCGCTTACCAAGCTTCGTGTCGCGGTAAGAGTGATGTTTTCGGGATTGTGAAATTGTACTTAACAAACACGCGAAAATCGTTTTGCCCTTTAGTGTCCCTTTAAGACCGCACAATGTCCGTAAACCGCCGTCCGGCGTCTACGCAGATGTAGCGCAGGTGCGTGTGAACAAAAAAAAAAAACATCTGTGAACAACGAAGAGGTTATCAAAAGGCTGTTAGCCAGAACAAATAAAATAAAAGGCCACAGCACCGTAAAAACACCGACATTTAACCACCCACCAATCAAGCATATTACAGAACAAAAGGTTAACAATTACAAAATAAAAGGCTGTTAACCAGAACGAAATAGAAGGCCACGATTCACGATCCGATGGACACTGCTTCGCCCCATCATCAGCATTCACTTCGTGGATATGCGTGGATTTTTTTTTGTAAAAACATTTTTGCGTGTCTGTGCATGTTCTGTTCTGTTGAAATGTTATTCATGTTCATAGTATGTGTTAATAAATTTCTCTAAACACACTTCTCTTGCATTAGCTCATAATAATAATAATAATAGTAATAATACACGCGAACTATGAAAGTAGTGTTCCTTCATGCACGAGATGAACATTGAATCAGCAATGTACTCTCTCAAGACAAAAATTATTTGGCATCATTGAAGCAAATGAGCGTGCTAGGGCACCCGTGATAGCTGCACGTGAGTGTGTAATTGCCGCATCTGTAGTGGTAGACATCCATATATTGTTCGCAACTATATGCGCCACACTGTTAGTATTAAAAAGATGTGCTTCAATGTAGTTTTTTTTTAATACGCGGCTCCTCCAACGAGGGCTCTCAATATAATGTCGAGTTTTGTCTATACATCCTGCAAGGCCCGTATTCACAAAAACATCTCCTGATAAATGCATTCGTAATGTATCATTTAATCCAGTGGTTCTCAAATTCGTGTCCGCGGACCTTGAAAAAATTACACCATCTCCCGCTAAAGGGAACCATGTGTAGATGTGAAGCAGCGGGCGCTAACGCTTACACTGGCGGCGGCGTTGACGCTGGCGCTCATCGCAGCGTTGCGTAGGAGAGAAAACTGGGGATGCGCAAAGCACGCAGTGATGTAGCGGTGTTTCCTACTCGAACATGTCAATCGCTGCTAATGGGCAATGAAGGAAAGAAGACTCCGACTGGACACAGAGACCCGCAGTCCGCTTTTAGTTAACGCGCATGCTGCGAATTTTTATTGTTCAACAACGCACAGGAGAAATCTCCCACCGGCACCACCTTGCAGGTCAAGATCCAGTGCCATATATACGGGGTGGCCAGTGAACGCTTGTGCAGCGCGAGCAGTCGGTTTTTCAACCAAGAAACTCGCTAGCAGACGCTGCCTGCGCCGGCGTCGCGAGGCAAGAGAGGGAGAGGAGAGGAGAAAGAGGGGGGGGACGCGCATGCGCAGTGGGAGTGTGGACGCCGTGGGCAGGGATGCCTAGAGGAGAGAGAGGGGGGCGAGGAGGTTTTTTATTATTATTATTTTTAAAGGGTTTGCGCATGCGCAGCAAGGGTGGTCACGCGGCACACCACCACCACCACCGGATTAAGCTTCGCCATAAGATGCTTCACATCTAAAAAATGTCTTTTAGGAACTTTCTCGCCAAGCTTCATATACTCGGGGCTTGTCCATCGCCGTAGCCGCTACTTCTCATTGGTCCCGCCAGATGCGCAGCTGTTACTCTGATTTCAAGAGTACGATGACGATGACGCTGCCATCATGGCCGCGTCATCTTCATCGCACTAGCGCGGCGCGCCAATGGAAAGTTTAACGATGAGGGGATCGAGCCGACGCCTGAAGTTACGGATCTCGAAGATCATTTGCAGGCCGTCATCGCACTCAACGTCATGAGTCACACATGACTAAATTGTGTATATAGTGCATCAAATGTAAAATAATAAACATTGTGTATATAATGTCTATATAACTATAACAACGCGTCACGTCTTTATATAGCAGTAGAGGAATTGTACGGATGATTCACGCTTTACCCGATTATCTCCGAGCAAGCTCCTCAAACATCATTCACTTCGTTGATATGGTGGGGATTTTTTTGGAGGCATGCTATGTATTGTAACAGCGGCTCCTTTTTGCGATAGGAATTATATGGACACTCTCGGCTGATTTTCGCCGTCGCGGTCGCGTTCTGTCGACGCCGTCATGTCCCGGATATGTATATGTATGTGCATATATAAAAAGACATGAAGAAAAATAAATCAGTAAAAAAATCCCAGACCACCTGTCCGGGGATTCGAACCAGCGACTCCTCGCTCCGCAGCCTGCTGCGCTAGCCAACACAGCCACACGCCATGCTCGTGCCAGCGATATAACGGCGAGCTATTCATATGCACCATTTGCCGTTCGCGGTACGCAGATCTCGGAACAGCTTGAGCGTGTTTTCTATCACGCAACGCTTGTACAGTTTCTTTCATATTGAAAACCGCCCTTGAGATGCGCACGAAAAAGTGGCTCCCTTCTGTACCACCCATGATGTAGAAGGAAAAAAAAAGAATACTGGGCACACTTGGCGTCAGACGCCACCGCGTGGCAGGAGACGCAGAGGGGTCATTCCAGTTGCCGCAGTTTAAAAGAAAAAGAAGATATCAAAGAGCGTCGAAAAGTCATATCATCATATAATCAATCCTTGGCCAATCCCCCCTGAGTGGGTATGAGCCACTTCAGAGGCAACAACAACAGCGTCGGCTTCTGCGTTGTGGACACTCGCAGCGCGTTGCTCAAAAATTGAAGGGCACTTTGTACATTCCAAAGTGTGTTCGGCGAAAGCGTGTGGCCATTCCACTGACGGAAAGACGGACGGAAAGACCGACGGACGGACAGACAGACATCCGGATGGACGGACGGACGGACACCGGACGGATGGACGGACGGACGGACAGATGAATATCCGGACGGACGGACGGACGGACGGACAGACAGACAGACGGACGGACGGACGGACGGACATCCGGACGGTCAGACGGACATCCGGACGGACGGACGGTCAGACGGACATCCGGACGGACGGACGGTCAGACGGACATCCGCACGGACAGACGGACGGACATCCGGACGGATGGACGGACGGACGGACATCTGACGGACGGACGGACGGACGGACAGACAGACGGACATCCGGACGCCGGACGGACAGCGGACGGACGGACGCCGGACGGACACCGGACAGACGTGAGCATGAGACATTAAAGGCTTTCGCCTTAAAATTATTCTAGTTGGACAAAACGCCACCACATGTCGCGACCGGTCCCACGGCTGGTGCTGCTGCTGTCGCAGCCGTCAACGGCTCCGGTTACCCTGTATCAGCAAAAGTTAGGAAGTCTTCAGACAAACGCCGAACTAAAGCTCTCTACAGCACTGATTGTGTAGTGGACAGATAACTGCTTCGGCGCTCCAACGTGCGTACGTGGGATTTGCATGCCTTTAAAACGCAGCGTTGCCCGATTTGAATACGAGTCAGTAAAGCGTGCATCACGCCACTTTAATGTTACACATACACACTGTTACAGAGCACCATTGTGGCGATATCGCTGCTTCCTTCGTCACTTCTCAACCTGCTGCTTTACAAATGATCGGTGCAAAAATGTTTCAGCCCGCCTAAGCTACGGCTGCTCGAAGCTTCACGGTAAACGTTGCCCTGGTTGGACGACGACGAGAACGAACTCGCAGCCACCGGCGAGATTCACGAAGTCAATCGAGCTTTTCTGACTGATTTTTACACTCCTCCCAGCTCCTACTTCGATCGCCGTTTGCTATGATCGCCGTTTGCATAAGATGCGAAGCATCTTATGCTCGGGGCTATGTCCGTCCTTCCCGCGTCCCGCCACTTTCACGAAGTAGGGAAGCACCCATTATGCGAACCAGAACACTGTAGTAAAATTGAAGGACACTTTGTACATTCCAAAGTGTGTTCGGCGAAAGCGTGTGGCCATTCCACTGATTATGCCATATCTTTTTTCTTTTACACTCTCAGTGGCATAAGACACAAACATAATGGGTGCGTGTTTTCTTCTTTAATTTTTTACCGCGAATCGCAGCGAGACGCGAGACTCATCTTCCTCCGTTCGCATGCGTTAGTATTTTCTCGCGCTTTGCGCATCGTGCAAACGCCATCCGCGTTCCAGCTCTTAAGTTGACGGACCCTTTGTAAATTGGAAAGTGTATTCCGTGAACGCCTGGGTCCATTGAGACGGCGTCGGTCAGAATGATTGCAAACTCTGGTCACAGCGACGCTACGCAAGCAAAGCGCGAGCGCTATAGAGTCCGACGCGACCGGCGTCCGTCTGCGCATCCCGGCGGCCACCTGGCTCAGTGCCAGAGCTCGGATGGACGGACGGACGGACATGGACGGATGAACGGACGGACGGACGGACAGACGGATGGATGGACGGACGGACGGACGGACGGACGGACGAACAGACAGACAGACAGACAGACGGACGGACGGACGCCGGACGAAGGTCGGACGGACACCGGACGGACGTGAGCATGAGACATTAAAGACTTTCGCCTTAAAGATTACACCATCCACCGCTAAAGGGAACCATCTGTAGATGCGAAGCAGCGGGCGCTAACGCTTACACTGGCGGCGGCGTTGACGCTGGCGCTCATCGAAGCGTTGCACAGGAGAGAAACCGGGGGGGGCGCAAAGCACGCAGTGATGGACGGTTGTTTCCTACTGGAACATCCCAATCGCTGCTGGGCAATGAGAGACAGAAGACTCGGACTGGACACAGAGACCCGCAGTTCGCTTTTAGTTAACGAGCACGCTGCGAATTTTTCATCGTTCGGCAACGCACAGGAGAAATCTCCCACCGGCACCACCTTGCAGGTCAAGATCCATTGCCATATATACGGGGTGGCCAGTGAACGGTTGTGCAGCGCGAGCAGTCGGTTTTTTCAACCAAGAAACTCGCTAGCAGACGCTGCCTGCGTCGGCGTTGCGTGGCGAGAGAGGGGGGAGCGTAGGAGAGGAGAGAGGGGGGGAGGGGACGCGCATGCGCATTGGGGGGGTGTGGTTGCCGCGGGGGGGGGATGCCTAGAGGAGAGAGATGGGGGGAGGGGACGCGCATGCGCAGTGAGGGCGTAGACGCCGCGGGGAGAGATGCCTAGAGGAGAGAGGGGGAAGCGTAGGAGAGGGAGGGGCAGGGGACGCGCATGCGCAATGGGGGGTGTTAGCGCCGCGGGAGGGATGCCTAGAGGAGAGAGGGGGGGAGGGGACGCGCATGCGTAATGGGTGTGTAAACGCCGCGGGCGGGAGGGATACCTAGAGGAAAGAGAGGGGAAGCACAGCAGAGGAGGTGCGTGGGGAGGGTTTGCGCATGTGCAGTAAGGGTGGTGAGGACGCACACCACCAGCACTACGGCCGGACGGACGGACGGACGGACGCCGGACGGACACCGGACGGATGGACACCGGACGGACGGACACCGGACGGACGTGAGCATGAGACATTAAAGGCTTTCGCCTTAATACAAACACGTAACAACTGCGACAGTTGTTAGTTCACGCTTGTCCTGTGTATACCTATGCGTCCTTTTCGAGTGTCGTCTTTTGTGCTGCGGCGGCGCCTTGCAAGTATCGAGTTGCTTGTCGTTCTTCGTGTGACAAACTAATTTCTTGCTATCACATTTTGATTTTTCGTATATTTCACCGCATAGCACATTGGCAATGCAGTGCAGCTGACTTACGCTTGCTCTTCTACATGAGATGGTTGTAAAGCTTTTGTTGCAGTTTTCTGCGACACATGCACGCGAGCATATTTTTTTTAGGCTTGCATATTTGAAGAGGACACATAGCTAGAAATAAGCTAAATGTGGCTGTAGTCCTCACAACTCATTCACATGTGGTTGGGATAAAATAGGCGCGGCAGTAAAGTTCGACCTTTCTTGGTCAGGGAGAAATTGAAGGCACCTATTTCACGCTGCATATTGTATTAATTTATGACCCCCTTCCCATCCTCTTTCCTCACTGCAAGGGGTGCCTCATCACTTCCATTGGTACACAAGGGGTCCCCGTAACATTCATGGCTGAGAATGATTGATTTAAGCCAACCCTGATTGTGCACGCATTGACGATCCGGGCCAAGCAAGGACAAGCTCAAAATAGATGTTCCCAGAATTCGGCCACTGAAGTAACCGTCTGGTGTTGTCTAACTTTTGTATTTTGAGGGTTCAGTATTAGGTGACCTATATGAGTATCAAGCTCCAGTCAATTGCACCTAGCTCAACATACGTCCATTGAGCATGTATCAAGTGAGCATCAATCGACACGTCTTAACCCCGCTTGCAATAACCTTTTAGATGTGAAGCATCTTATGGCGAAGCTTAATCCGGTGGTGGTGTGCGGCGTGGCCTCCCTTACTGCGCATGCGCAAACCCTTTAAAAAAATAAAAATAAAAAAAACCTCTCCTCCCCCCTCTCTCTCCTCTAGGCATCCCTCCCCGCGGCAACCACACCCTCACTGCGCATGCGCCTCCCCTCCTCTCTCCCCTCCTATGCTCCCCCCCTCTCTCCTCTAGGAATCCCTGCCTGGGCTCCACTGCGCATGCGCGTCCCCCCTCTCTCACCTCTCCTACGCTCCCCCCCTCTCTCCACTAGGCATCCCTGCCCACAGCGTCCACACCCCACTGCGCATGCGCGTCCCCCCCCCTCTCTCTCTCTCCTCTCCTACGCTCCCCCCTCTCTCGCCTCGTGACGCCGACGCAGGCAGCGTCTGCTAGCGAGTTTCTTGGTTGAAAAAAATGACTGCTCGCGCTGCACAACCGTTCACTGTCCATCGCGTATATATGGCAATGGATCTTGACCTCCAAGGTGGTGCCGGTGGGAGATTTCTCCTGTGCGTTGTTGAACAATAAAAATTCGCAGCGTGCGCGTTAACTAAAAGCGCACTGCGGGTCTCTGTGTACAGTCGGAATCTTCTGTCTCTCATTGCCCATTAGCAGCGATTGGCATGTTCCAGTAGCAAACACCGCTCCATCACTGCGTGCTTTGCGCCTCCTCAGTTTTCTCTCCTGCGCAACGCTGCGATAGCGCCAGCGTCAACGCCACGGCCAGTGTAAGCGTTAGCGCCCGCTGCTTCACATCTACACATGGTTCCCTTTAGCGGGAGATGGTGTAATTTTTTTATGAGTGTACTTATTAGAAATGGACGTTAAGTTGACAATCTGCTCAGTCGAGAACCTTATACGCAGCCACCCGAAACGCAAGGTGCACTTTTGCAAGAGATTCAACACAACTTCAATTATAAATATCAGCATAAGGCGTGCAAGTTGTACCTACACATTTCCCTTTTTGAAATTACTGCCTTATACAATGCACTGTGGATACTATTATGCTAAATGGTAGCTGACAATAATCGCAGATGCAAGTAAACATCGTTCACTGAAATCTCGCGAAATGATGTGTGTAGCACGCAGCCATCACATCCTTCGATTTACCAGCAGTTTCGTCCCCTGAAGTGAGAAATAAAAAGCTGTATTTTTATGCCCTCACAGTATACGGGAATTTGTATGTGCCTTCTAAAAACAAGGTCTGCTCTGGTATATATGTTAATAACGCAGCAATATTATCCATTATTGTTGCTAACCTAAAGTACATGTAAGACGTGCAGAAATTTTACATGTACAAGATTTACAAGAGTGCACCTTGGGCTGACTCATACATAAACCTCAAAAATTATCATGTTGCTATGGCACTGCCGCAAACAATATGTATACTTGACAATCCTGTTGCTGTAGATAATTATTTCGCCACACTCCTGTATGGGGATTCAGAATGAAGCCACAGATGTGGCTGTTTCGCGCAAAGAATTAACGTGGGAAGGGGTCAAGGGGAGCGCAATTTTTTTTTCCCCTGATCGATCGGATGACATCTTAATCACACCCTGCGATCCAAGTACATGTTCTCTGCCTGCGAAAGGAACAATGAAGTGTCACTGATGCAAAATGAACCCCGTGCTTTTATATGAAATGCTTCTAACAGTTCTCGCGCAGTGGTGTCCCTGCTTCTCCCCAGAATCTGAATCTTATTCAGGTACGGCTCACATTTGTGTGAATTGCAGTGGGCCGGCAAATGTGCCCCATCCTTACCTTTTAGCGAGAGCTCGTGTTCCCGCGCACGCTCCTGTATGGATTGTCATATATGACAACGCCCATATGTGTGAGTAACTGGTGCTATATAAACGTTGTTCATCACCTATATGGTATCACCTCCGCATATGCGGATCTACTTGTAGCCATATATGGTGCGGCCGTGCCATATGTGGCTGCTTTAACTCCATATATGAACCAGCTGTGTCATATATGGCTGCATTTGGCTCCATATAAGACCAGTCGCGCGATATATGGCCCTATTTAAATCTATATACGGCAAACGGTTGCAACATATGTAGACATATATACCCACATATGGCTGCACAATTTATATGTGTCATATATGCCATCTTCGTAAGGATTAAATGACGTCAGTGTTTATATATTTACAAAATATTCTGAGAGTGATTTGCCTGTAACAAAACTGCAGGCAGTGTACACTGCTTCTATAAGTGAAGGCGAACAAACATTTAGATAAGAGCACTTTCAATGGACAAACTGTATTCGATCCCTGATTCTTACTGGCGAGGTTCTAGAAATCCAATATTTCAATTCGCTTCGCAGTATTCAAACGTGACTTCCAGGTTTCAGTTTTTTCTGCAATACGTAAGTGCACGTCACGTAAACTATCAATTTTTTCAGGTTTAATTGTAGGTGCACTTCAACGACGCATCCCTGTCGCTGACATCGCCGTTTTGGGAGCACTCCTCTCCTCGCTTGGAGTTATCACGTCAGCCTTTGCCCGCGAGATCATCTGGTTGTCCATCAGTCTTGGCGTCATGTACGGTAAGGAATGCGTGTTATATCCAAAAGCCTATCACAACGTGCCATACAGACTCCGTCCCGCATTTCATCCCCCCATGATTTTCTAAGGTGGGGAGCGGCAGCTGCTGATTTCTCCGATGGTCTATAGTACCTAAACGCATACTGTCAGCATTGTGACGTCATCACCGTGATTTCCATCTTTCTTTTTTTATGTACTGCCGGCGGAAGGCCTTTCCCAACAATCTCCAATTTACCCTACCCTGTGCAATAGGGTTCATTTCATTTTGTGGCTGCGAAATTCTTCATTTCTTCATACCACCTAACCCTCTGTCGTCCTCGCCTGCGTCTCCCATTCCTTTGTGGCCAGTCCGTAGCTCTAATTGACAAATAGTTGAAATGACTAACGCCGGCTAGTGTTCGTTATATAACGGCGAGTGTTGACTCACTATTGACCAATAACGGCTTACATTGAACTACGTTGGCTAACAGCTGTTATGCCAGCAAAATTGTCTTCTATCATTCCAAATGGAGCCACTGAGCTTATGAATTTAATCTGCAGCTCGAAGTTATCTTTTATTGGACTATTCCTCCCGTCATAACAGTGGGAAATAGTATGTGCCGTATAAAACAACCCTGAACAATACTTGTGAATGCCGCATTATGTGTCTCACTGCATACCTCTCCATATTTCATGAATATCCTCTTCATATTTCAATTCATATCCACTCCATATTTCAGGAACTCAGGTTGCCGCCTCTTCATATGCGTAGGCAGCAACTTGAGTTGTATCTGGCGGAATTTATTATTCATACGACTGTCTTGACAAATAGATGTTTTTCTGCCTGGGATTCTGTTAATGGATGTTTCTTTCTTTTTCGATGGGCTAGGCCTGGCTAAATCAAACATTTATGTCTATATAGTCGGATACGTCTTAAAAAGTCCGAAAAGGCCCTACCCAGATAATCAAAGCGTAGCAGCCGATCACCTCTGCGACTACATAGAGTCTGGCTCATGCACTAAACATTCCTTTCTGAACACCGGGTCACCAGCCGTCTGGTTCCTGATATCCGTTTCTATTGCGTTCAATTAGTGCAGGCTTCTACGCATGTGCCTTTGAGAAGGAAATGCCGCGAGTTTCTAAAGTGGTATCCGACTACAGAATTTAACACATTCATTATTTAGGAAGTCGGTTAATACAGACTGCTTAATAATGTAAAATATCTAAAAAAAAGTTATTAAAATGATACTGTTACTACAATGGCAGCCACCCAAGTCTATAATTATGGCACTTTCCTTTTAAATGAAACAGTGAAATAGAAGTGGCACTCATGGCTGTCCACAGACTTTATTGGGGTTGGTGTATACGCATATAATGTTACAGAGGTGTATAACATACCGTTGCGTAGCATGTGCAAATTTAGATACCTGATGCGGCCATCACAATAAGGTCATCACCACATGAGCCATGCTCTTTTTCACTGCGTACATAAGAAATCTTGCTCTTACAACACCGGGGATAAAATCAATCTAGTCATTTTTCACAGGCATAGTAGGTGTCAAAGGCAGAGCATATTTTCTCTTATTGCAAGATAACATCTTCGATTTTTTCACGCAGGTCTCGGCGTCGGAATCTTTGTGTCATCAATCGCTATCTACATCCTGATGCACTTTGACAAGTACAAGGGCACCGCCTTCACGTTGACATTCACCGCATGGGGAATATCCGGTTTACTCGGCCCAGCGTTCCTCACACATCTCCGCGCAAAATATGCTCTCGATGGCACCCTTCTCATGACCGGGGCTCTTCTCTTGCACGCCATACCACTGAGCATGCTGCTCAAGAATCCTAGGCCCAGTGAATACAGGAGTATTGAGAAAACTATTCTCAAGATTTTCACGGCGCGCCCGGAGCAAGACCGTCACTTCTCATAGGCTGCAGGTGCCTACACAACAACCACCAGCAACGATCAGTCTGAGCCACGTAAATGATCCTATCGATTGGAGGGCGGGAAAGAAATCCGCGGAGTCGAACCCTGCCGTTTGCGTAGAACCTGTGATCGCAGACGACATTCCTCCCGTCCGGCAAACGTCCAGACCAGCAACATGGGTCACAAAGTCTTTCTTTGAGCTCCATTTCCGAAGCTTTCCGCGGCCTTCGTCGATTCGCCGCCGCCGTGTTTCGAACACCCGCATTCTACGTGTTCCTTTTTGCGACAGTCGTGGGTGACTATTCCGGAGTGTCCTTCGGCACTACAGCTGTGGACTATGCCGTCGACAAAGGTATCGAAGTGGAATTGGCTACGCACCTTGTCGAGTTTCGGCGCGGTGGGTCATCTAGTGGGCCGCATCTTCATCATGCCACTGTCGGACTGGGCTCCGATCAGCCGATTACCGCTTTTCGCCAGCTCCTACGCCCTCGACTCTATCTGCGCCTTGATTATTCCACACATTGGTTCGTCGTTCAGCGAGATCGCTGCATTACGAGTGGCAGAGACCACTGTGGCTGGTTTTTCAACAGCCATCCGAGGTATCCTCTTGGCGCAGTATTTGGGCATCGAAAGGCTGGCCACGTGCACCGGCCTTTACGGTCTCGTCATGGTACCGGTCTCACTTGGAAGTGCTTCAATCATCGGTAAGTATAATGGCCCTGAACTGTAGCCCTAATGCTGATATATCAGCTAACCTCCCACGTTAGCCTTTGTGTTCATTTTCTTCACAGGCACCATCGTACAATTGAAAGCAGTTCTCGGCATACTTGGTTGTCTGAGAATGGAATATGGTCTCAATGGATTCTGAACGATCGCATCTGATTACAGAAAACACGAAAACACTACCTTGAGGCACTGGAGAAGAAAAAGCTTTTACAACGGGATGAAGAACACAATAGAAGCTGACAAATATTGCTACAGACCAATGTTGAAAATGAAACTTAGAACCTACTCAATACGTCTACCAAGTTCTCAACCATATCTTGGTAGTTTCTAAGGCAACTGTTCACTCTACCTCATACGCTCTAAATATCGCATAATTTAGCAGAATAATTCTATATAGTTATATTGTTAGAGATTGCTATATTGGAATAAACCTATGGTATTGTGGGTTGACTATTTTCGTTGCGCACTGACGTTCGATGAAAGGCTAAAATTCTGGCACGTACAATTATTCTGCGGTGCAGGATGCAAGGGCGATTCGTCTTGAAAAAAATATCTGCGATGACTAAGCAACACAAGTGAAATAATGAGAAGCTGTACATCGAAATAATAATCCTCTTTATTTTTGGAATGAAAGTCTGGAGATGAGTCAGTAATTGAGAATAAATTAAAGTCGAACGGCTTTATGGACGCCTCCCACCACCCTTAGCAAAACTGAGAGGTCAGAGTTGTCAATGGGTCTCTCTCTTTCTCAAAGCTCGTTAGTTCGGTTAAGCGGTTCTGTTTGGTTGGCCTTGGCTGCTGCTGTTTCCTTGCCAAATAGCTCATTCACGGATCGCTTACTGATCAAGTGATCGATTACGGATCGGCGTCAGCTGGAGGAGGTGGAGGGCCGAGGCTTCTCTGCGCATGAGACGTCGTCAACTGCTGCGAGGGGCCGCGATGGTGGACAAGCGCGCTGAGGCGGGAAAAGATGGACGCAAGAATTGGCCTCGCGTGCCAAGTGCGTTTTAAGGAGCATCGATGGCGTTGTGCAAGCGCCCATTTGCACTTCTAAAAGACGGTCATTTACCAGAAACAAACGGCGCATGACGCCAGAAGACCTTTGAATCCCTACAGGACGGGTTGCGTTCAAACGTTCACTGTAGTTTTCGCAACATGGTGGCTCAAAGAAAGAAACATGTGTGCGCGACAGGAATCTCAGCAATGAAGCGTAGACCTGAACAAAAACGACTTCGATATGCTGCGAAACGAAGCTCCACTGTACGTAAATTCCAACACGTAACGGCAGCTATGCGGCTATTTTTTTCTTCTTGTAGAACTCTTCTATGTTGAATTATAGCGTTAGCACAGGTAGCTTAGTTTGCACAGGTTGCGTTAGCACACCAGGCTGCGTGAGAAACGCCCGTGAAATTAATTTTCTGCTGCGCTTCAGCTCACAAAACTTTTTTTTCTTCCAGATGTAGCAATAGGGCCCTCTAGTGCCAGTTGCTAAATTTATTTTTATCGTTATGAGCTTTCCTGTTACCTTTGATTGGTTTGTTTTTGTCACTTTCAAAGTAGATTTACAAGAATACTTCTGCCAGTCACGTGAAACATGTCTATCAAAGGATTATGCTACGTTACTTGAAGCGATGTGTTTCTTATGCTACTATACATATTCTTCATTTCTGACGCAGTCTCCATGTGTCTGGATGCATTCCATATTGTGCAAAAGCGTATGCGTAATCCTCGCAAGAACTTTAGTTCACATCATAAATATAAAGGCGACTTTCCCCTCATATCATACGTTGTGTCTCCTTTATGTCCCTCTATTTGCATTGCATCAAATTAGGAGTGGGCAGGGAAATGCTTTCCTCATTTTTTCTCTTACGCATCCGTGCGATAGTCGCGTCTACTTTTTTTTCCTTGGAAGAGAAGTTAGTGGATGGTTAGAGAGCGTAATAAACAGTCATAAGTCTCCGAAAAAAAACTATCTTTTAGGTGAAGCAAAAAATGAGTAAATTTACTGTGAATTACGCTACTAACACAAGTCACTGTAGGTAAAAACGGAATGGTGCTTCCACATATCAATTACCCTGAAGGACTCCCTGACAGCCATGTCTGGTTTGTTAGTTTCATTCTTCACTGAGTACGTTTGTATCCAATAACATTGAAATGTTATCGTAAATGCTATTTCGTAACGTACAATTAATGCTTGCGCCGTTAATTATGATGAATTTTGGGGTAACATAAAAACGCCCACCCAAAATTATAATGATAATGTTTGCTCGATTTTCGGCGAAATGTAGAGCTCGATATTTTTACTCATCACCCTGCGAATAGGAAAGGATGAGACAACGTGAATGCTGCTGTATCAGCCAGTGTGAGACACTGTGTGCGTTCCCCTGCAGAAGTTTCTGTGAGCTGTATGAGGCACCTAAAAGACAAACTTGTCTGTCCGTAGCCTCGACAATACATAATACATGCAAAACGGGCTATACTTCTCAGGCAGCCCGTGTAACGGCTAAATGCGTCACGTTCATTAATATATCGCGAGGTGTTGTCAACTCGGATCGACAAGAAAGCAATGAGCCGTCAGTTGTCTGACCCGGAGCTACATGTTCAGAGGCCGTCTACCGTAGCCGGGATCATGCTTCGGAGGTTATGGGGGGAGTGGGTGGGTGGTAAAATACCTCAGTGAGTACGTGTACACGCATTTGTGCGTTTTTCCTAGCATACATTCAAATGCAAAGTGATATTTTGGGAGGTGCTGATTGTACATCCTGACTTGCTTTGGCTACGCATATATTGTCTGGTCCGTCATGCTGTAACTACTGTAACGTAAGTTTTTTTCTAAAACGGTAATTTTCGTAAAGTTTAGTGCATTGATCAATCGAGTAACCCACGACTGTATGCCCGTGCTTTTCGTGAATGCGTCGTTTACTCCCTAAACAACGGCCAAACTCTTACACGCATCTAGATGCCCGTAAAATTGCGAATCTCTAAAGGACAATTAACACTGGACACGTTTTTGTCGAGAAACTCTACGCATATTCCCGCGCAGCCTCCGCCTCGTTATCATTCAGCCGGCGTAACACGGATACACGCTGCTGTGCATTTGAGGTAAAACGCAGCGCCACTGCAGTGTCACCCGAGGTATGCGTTACCGGCAATGGCGACAAAAACAGGCTGCCCTGCTTGGGAGAGCATTATTGTATCGCTACCCAGACGAGCGTGGCGTCAGTTTGCTGGCCCGCTGATGTCGCTAACTGAATGAACAGTTGTTACGTTTTTCAGGTGCGATTTTTCCTTCAGTACACTCGACGTCTCGCACGCTATTATTAAGGAGCTCTAACCATATCTTACGATATTCGCGACCCGACGTAATTTCCCTAACACTCGTAGCACTGTATTTAAAGTCTACTTCAGCATAAGCAGCTGCCTTTAAAAGTCACTGCACCGCGCATTAGTGGGACAGTTATGGGCTGTGCAACGAGCCCGCGAAGCGGCCGCAAGGCTAGGTCTTTCGGTCCCAACGTGGGAGCGCTCCGGGCTAGAAAACACTTATGACCTATTCGACCTACATAAAGTTATTTCATCCATCATCCATCCATCGTAAATAAGGAAATGCTACTTCTGTGTGGAAAACCCGCTGGTGTAACCCTGGAACTCAGCCAACATTTGTCTTACCTTTTGCAGCTCAAATAGCCACAAAAACACAATTTTTACCTCCTTCCTGGAACTTTTGGTGTACAATTGCATGTCTGGCGGTCTCTCCTAAATTTGTCCCCACACTGCATGCACAGTTTTTCACATGGCCGAATTTCTACGAGTCCATGTTTGCGCTGTCACGAGTTTCCGACCCGTTTTTGTAAGAAATAAGTTTCGCAGTCGTTTTTTTTTTCTTGTACACAAAGAAGGTGACCACGTTGCCGCTGATATCATAAACATTGTTTTTAAAAGTTTCCTTTCGTGTAACTTTACCTCGTGCCGCGTCACGACGAGAGAGAACGGATACTTCATTTACAAATCAATAAGATTCGAGTCCGCCGTCTTTCAGTGGATATGGGCACTCTTCGGCATTTCTGGTTTGATCTTACATTTTGTTTTGTGTATATTGTTCACTGCGTCTTGTTTATTTCGATGTATTGTATTTGTAACATTCCTTCCAATAATGTATGCGGCCGTTTCATATACCACAAGCGAATAATAAAAAAAAAGAACACGTAACTTCGTCATAGAGATATATCTACTAATACATCTTACCATAAACCGACAAATATTGCTTAACCCTGAGGAAAAGGCACCGCAACCTTCACTACAGAAATAGCACATTTTTTTCATTTACATTAGAGCAGCTCTGAATGAATATAATAACACAAGCCGCTCCCGTTTAACGTAGTCATGTACGGTAATATCATAAGTCTAATAACATTTGCATAATGGATCCATAATTTTTCATACAGTATGAATTTTTTTTCTTTTTGTAGGGTTCTTCCGCGACACAATGGGGTCCTACGATGGCTTCTACAGGATGCTCGCTCTTCTAAACACAGTCGTTGCCATTCTGCTAGGCATTTTCCTGGTGTATGACTGGACCAGCTCCAAGAGAAGAGGATCACACTTATCGGAAAAATCTCTCGCTCAAATTACAATGGACCGAAGGACTCAATCAGAACAGAGGTGCTGAATGCGGTATACAAAGGCCATTTTATTGCCCAAAACTTGGTTTTTGTGAAGGGCAATGTATTTGGGCTGCATCTAGAGATGGCACCTTCAACAGCTTCAACACTGCCATTGAGGGAGAAGACGAGTTGAAAGTGCTAGAGCTTGCACTAGTCAAATGACAGCAGAGCTCGCCCTTCTCCCCCCATCTTCATAAGCACAGTTCGAAAGAAACAGGGACCAGCTGCACAGTCCCTTTGCTGATACAAAGGAGAAGTTGCTGTGCTGGAGATCACAGCGTTTTTCGAAGCCGAAGCTATGAAAAACTTCGTGATGTCTGCGTACAAGTTGTCGTTACAATGTGACATGATTATTTGTTACTGTAGAAGTGCGCGGCGCAGATAATAAATAATTGTTGTACATAAACCGTTGGCTAATATTAACTCTGGTCGTGGTGTGAGTCTAACGTCAAAAGGGGTTGCAGGGCTGGCTATTCGTTATCCAACAATGTAATAAACCGTACGTATGTACTACTATAACTCTGTAAGCTAACATCTAGCCTTGTTTGGGCCGTAGTAGTACGCTAGTGAACGCTGCGTTAGCGTCGTTTCCTTATAAGTCGTGTCTGTGCAATTATATCCCCGATGTGAATGTGAATATAACTGCTGAATTTACACAACAACGTCCACGCACCTCGTAAGGCGTGAGAATGACCAAATTGCGACACGCGGATCTACTCCATGACTACAGCGCATATAACCGATTCGTATTATTTATTTTTATTTATTTATTTATTATACCCTCAGGGCCAAATGGCATTACAGAGGGGGGTGGGTTATTACAAAAAAGGTAATTGAACAAAATGCAGTGTATACGGTTAGATCGTACAAATAAATCTCTTATAATACAATGTTAGCTAAAACATTTATATACTAGTACATGTTAGCTAATACATCACAGAGCCTAATTATACAATGTTAGCTAATGCAACAAAAATCCTAATTGTACAATATTAGCTAACGCATTACGGAACAATGTGTTATCACTAATACTAACAATGTCACCGGGAAGTCTGTTCCACTCCTTTGATTAAGAGGCACAAATGAATTGAAGAAAGTTTTTGTGTTGCATGAAGGGATGCCTACTTTGTGATGGTGATCAATGCGGCGGGATATGTGCTGTGGGCGAAGAAGTAGTTGGTCATTCAGGAAAGGATGGTGATACATCTTGTGAAATAGTGTTAAACGGGAAATTTTTCTACGAGATGTTAAAGAAGGGAGTGCAAGGGAAGTTTTCATAGATGAAATGCTCGCGGTTCTGTTATAATTAGAGAATATAAAACGAACGGAGTTATTCTGGACAAGTTCAAGGGAAGTTACTAGGTTATCATAGGTGGGATCCCACACGGCTGTAGCATATTCTAGTTTAGAACGTATTAGTGTCTTATAAAGTTGCAGTTTTAAGTCAGATGGAGCATTAAAACAGTTACGTCGTAAATAGCCAAGCATGCGGTTAGCATTGTTAATAATGTATTCAATATGAGGTGACCAGTTGAGATTAGTCGTTATGTGAACTCCAAGATACTTCTAAGAGTTAACAGAATCCAGAGGAATGTTATTAAGAAAGTAAAGAGGAGAGGTAGTGGAGGTTCTCGATACACGCGTGATTTTACATTTTTTAATGTTTAGGTCCATTAGCCATTTTTCACACCAGTTAGATATAGCGTTAAGGTCAGACTGCAATATGTTAATCTCATTATCGTTAGTAATTTCTCGATAAATAACACAGTCGTCAGCAAACAGATGAATGTTAGACGATATAACTGATGAGATGTCATTGATATAAATGAGAAACAACAGAGGGCCTAAGACAGAGCCTTGCGGAACGCCGGAATGAACTTGGCGAGAAGAAGAATTGTAACCGTTTGCCGTAAGGAATTGTGATCTGTTAGTCAGAAAACATTCAATCCACATTAATAGGTTTTTGTCAAGATTTAGTTGGCGTAGTTTGTGAAGTAGCAGTCTATGGCAAACCTTGTCAAATGCTTTTGAAAAATCTAGAAAAATGCAGTCGGCATGCGATGTTTTATCAAGAATCTGATGCAAGTGATGAGTGAAGGATATTAACTGCGTTTCACATGAATATGTTTTGCGGAAGCCATGTTGTGCTGACGTGAAAAATGAATTTGATTCTAAAAAATTGACTATGTTTGTAAATATTATATGCTCGAGTAGTTTACAACAAATACTAGTTAAAGAAATAGGACGATAATTTGTTGAACAGTTTTTATTACCAGATTTATGGAGTGGAACGACTTTCCCGATTTTCTATTGACTAGGAATAGCAGAAGTATCCACTGATTGTTGAAAAATTTTAGTTAGTATAATGGAACTGTAAGCGCTAGTACTTTTCAAAAACTTTGTGTTAATACCATCATAACCGGGAGACGAATCATTCTTAAGTGATTCAATGAGGCGTACAACACCAAGAGGTTCAATGATTACTGATGACATGGGTGAGTTATTGTGTAAAGTCGCGCTAGGTAATTCATTACAGCTATCTACGGAAAAGTTTTTGATGAAAGATTCATTAAGAACAGCAGCGCAATGCGCTTCACTAATTTGGTTACCGGATGAGTCAATCAAAGATATATGGTTGTCGGACAGAGGATTAATGACTCGCCAAAATTTTTTTGCGTTAGTTCGTAACATAGACGGTAAAACGTTAGTAAGAAAGTTATCTTTAGCGGACTTCAGTGCAGATATGTAGATGGACGATGCAGATTTGTAAGCAACCCAGCGCGGGTGGTTAGTAGGTGAACATTTTGCGGCACGATAAAAACGTTTCTTTCGGTTAGATAAACGTTTGATGTGAGCATTGTGCCATGGCGCACGCGCGTTAGATGTGACGATGCGACAGGGAATATATTTATTTGTTAGTCGATCTACTTCAGCTGAAAACATATCCCAGTTAGACTGCACTGAACGGGTATCAAAACTGCTTAAAAAATATGTCTAAGAATTTTGCTAGTTCACTGTTAATCATGTTAAAGTTTGCTTTCTTATAGTCCCGTATAGTTTTCTTTTCTTTTGTCTGCTTTAGGACTGGGCGCATTAAATGAAAACGACAGTAATGAATGATCACTGATGCCTGGTGTATAGGTTAAAGCGGTAACAAAGTCTGGTCGATTTGTTAATATTAGATCGAGAATACTAGCACTGCTGGTGGATGTCCTGGTTGGCGACGTTACTAGTTGTGTTAGAGAAAATACTGAACATAGGTTAATAAATTCACTCGGCTGTGGCGAAGACGGTAGTGAGTAAGGCGCGCTTGCGTTCCATATTATACTAGGAAAGTTAGTCTCCGACCGAACAGAAACAGAGGATGCGAGGGAAATCGTGTACAAACTATATTAATTGCGTCGTGTAGTTCATCTAAAAATGTTGACGGTGAAGAGGGAGAGCGATAGCATGTTCCTAATATGATCTTGTGGTGGCCGATGGTTACTATGGCCCAAATTAGCTCTAGTTCACTGTTAATGTGGATACAAGAAGAAGGAATGTCCTTTGAAACCGCAAGAAGAACACCGCCTCCCCTGCGCATTGTCCGATTACAACGGTATATGTGAAAGTTGTTTGCGTCATCAAAGATTTCTTGATCACGGACATGCGCGTGGAGCCATGTTTCTGTCAAAGCAACTATTTTTGCGCTACATGTGTCAATAGCTGATGATAACGAGTTATATTTGTTTAGTACACTTCTAACGTTAGAAAAAAGAACCGATACCTGAGGATGTGATTTGCGGTCACCTCCCCTCGCGCATCCCTACGTAGACGTATTCTTCGAAGAAGCACGTGTAGTACTGACATGATTGATGCGTTTGTTTACCTCTAGAACTTTGTCGCACTCTGGAAAATACATGTAACATTTGTTATTTAGTAGTAACTTGTTGTAACGCAGTTTAAGTGGCGATGAACCGGGCTGAGCGTTCTCAAATTCAATAAGTTTTTTACGGGCCTGCCGAGTTGCAACAGAAAAATCTTCGCTGACTGAGATGTTCTTATCCCTTAGTTGATTGCGCAGTGACAGTACTTTGTCTTTTGTTTTGAAGTTAGTGAACTTGGCGACAATGGGGCGGCACTTAGTAGGTGAGTGGTTGCCCAAACGGTGCACCCTTTGAAATGACTCGCTGGGAAAATTGTCAAGAACAGCAGAAATAGAATTCGTCAATTTTGCTTCGGTTTCTTGCCAGGTTTCTTTGGAGTCTGGAACACCGTGAAAGATTAAATTGTCCCTTCTCGACCTGTCCTCTAGCTCGGTTAGTCTAGATTGCACATGGTAATTCTCGTCCGTTAGTTCTTCCACGGTTTTTTGCATACTTGTTAGTTCTTCCGTCATATCATCGAGTTTTTTAGATTTTTCCTCCAATTCGTCAAGTCGCTTCCGGATGCCAGTAATTTCTGCGTGAATGCTTTTTTGTCCGGTTTTAGTTGCTTTGACATCGCTAGCAAGCTCAGACTGACACTTCGTGCTTTGTAAAGAGCGCGAGTGCACATCCTTCAACATGCGGAATAATACGTTCATTTGTTCGGCAGGATTTTCGGGTAAGTCGTCAAATTCTTGTTGCACTGCGGCACGGGTGTTGGGTCCAGGGTTAGTTTCAATGTCACCGGAACAAAGCAAAATATATGCCATTGAAAAACATTCACTCAAAGTCTCGCACAACACCCCTGGGCACGGGAACAGCAGTAGACAGCGGTTGTTAGATTTTTTAGCGTGTAGTGAAGGAGTACACACCTGCATGGTGAAAAAATAGTGGCTCAGAGCGGTGTGAAGACCACTGCTCTCGTGCCCACTGAAGGCGGCGTCCAGGTGTTCCTCCTTAAAGCTGTCGGTGGCGATTGCTGTCGTTGTCGATGGGGCTGGTCGATCCTCAAAGAGTACCCAAGGGGCGTCAATGCTGGGAATGTGTTGATCGGCTACACTGACGAGGCTTGCTGTTGGTGGCGGCGCACTTAGATGCGCCAAGCCAGCTGAGGAAGTTGATAGCCACGGCAGGATAATCGCAAGGAAAGCCTGCATGGTGAAAAAATAGTGGCTCAGAGCGGTGTGAAGTCTACTGCTCTCGTGCCCACTGAAGGCGGCGTCCAGGTGTTCCTCCTTAAAGCTGTCGGTGGCGATTGCTGTCGTTGTCGATGGGGCTGGTCAATCCTCAAAGAGTACCCAAGGGGCGTCAATGCTGGGCATGTGTTGATCGGCTACACTGAGGAGGCTTGCTGTTGGTGGCGGCGCACTTAGATGCGCCAAGCCAGCTGAGGAAGTTGATAGCCACGGCAGGATAATCGCAAGGAAAGCCTGCATGGTGAAAAAATAGTGGCTCAGAGCGGTGTGAAGACCACTGCTCTCGTGCCCACTGAAGGCGGCGTCCAGGTGTTCCTCCTTAAAGCTGTCGGTGGCGATTGCTGTCGTTGTCGATGGGGCTGGTCGATCCTCAAAGAGTACCCAAGGGGCGTCAATGCTGGGCATGTGTTGATCGGCTACACTGAGGAGGCTTGCTGTTGGTGGCGGCGCACTTAGATGCGCCAAGCCAGCTGAGGAAGTTGATAGCCACGGCAGGATAATCGCAAGGAAAGCCTGCATGGTGAAAAAATAGTGGCTCAGAGCGGTGTGAAGACCACTGCTCTCGTGCCCACTGAAGGCGGCGTCCAGGTGTTCCTCCTTAAAGCTGTCGGTGGCGATTGCTGTCGTTGTCGATGGGGCTGGTCGATCCTCAAAGAGTACCCAAGGGGCGTCAATGCTGGGCATGTGTTGATCGGCTACACTGAGGAGGCTTGCTGTTGGTGGCGGCGCACTT
This sequence comes from Rhipicephalus appendiculatus, assembly GCA_030522465.1. Taxonomy (NCBI): domain Eukaryota; kingdom Metazoa; phylum Arthropoda; class Arachnida; order Ixodida; family Ixodidae; genus Rhipicephalus; species Rhipicephalus appendiculatus. The sequence continues at coordinate 394,286 of JALIZH010020847.1, read as the reverse complement.
AGATGCGCCAAGCCAGCTGAGGAAGTTGATAGCCACGGCAGGATAATCGCAAGGAAAGCCTGCATGGTGAAAAAATAGTGGCTCAGAGCGGTGTGAAGACCACTGCTCTCGTGCCCACTGAAGGCGGCGTCCAGGTGTTCCTCCTTAAAGCTGTCGGTGGCGATTGCTGTCGTTGTCGATGGGGCTGGTCGATCCTCAAAGAGTACCCAAGGGGCGTCAATGCTGGGCATGTGTTGATCGGCTACACTGAGGAGGCTTGCTGTTGGTGGCGGCGCACTTAGATGCGCCAAGCCAGCTGAGGAAGTTGATAGCCACGGCAGGATAATCGCAAGGAAAGCCTGCATGGTGAAAAAATAGTGGCTCAGAGCGGTGTGAAGACCACTGCTCTCGTGCCCACTGAAGGCGGCGTCCAGGTGTTCCTCCTTAAAGCTGTCGGTGGCGATTGCTGTCGTTGTCGATGGGGCTGGTCGATCCTCAAAGAGTACCCAAGGGGCGTCAATGCTGGGCATGTGTTGATCGGCTACACTGAGGAGGCTTGCTGTTGGTGGCGGCGCACTTAGATGCGCCAAGCCAGCTGAGGAAGTTGATAGCCACGGCAGGATAATCGCAAGGAAAGCCTGCATGGTGAAAAAATAGTGGCTCAGAGCGGTGTGAAGACCACTGCTCTCGTGCCCACTGAAGGCGGCGTCCAGGTGTTCCTCCTTAAAGCTGTCGGTGGCGATTGCTGTCGTTGTCGATGGGGCTGGTCGATCCTCAAAGAGTACCCAAGGGGCGTCAATGCTGGGCATGTGTTGATCGGCTACACTGAGGAGGCTTGCTGTTGGTGGCGGCGCACTTAGATGCGCCAAGCCAGCTGAGGAAGTTGATAGCCACGGCAGGATAATCGCAAGGAAAGCCTGCATGGTGAAAAAATAGTGGCTCAGAGCGGTGTGAAGACCACTGCTCTCGTGCCCACTGAAGGCGGCGTCCAGGTGTTCCTCCTTAAAGCTGTCGGTGGCGATTGCTGTCGTTGTCGATGGGGCTGGTCGATCCTCAAAGAGTACCCAAGGGGCCTCAATGCTGGGCATGTGTTGATCGGCTACACTGAGGAGGCTTGCTGTTGGTGGCGGCGCACTTAGATGCGCCAAGCCAGCTGAGGAAGTTGATAGCCACGGCAGGATAATCGCAAGGAAAGCCTGCATGGTCAAAAAATAGTGGCTCAGAGCGGTGTGAAGACCACTGCTCTCGTGCCCACTGAAGGCGGCGTCCAGGTGTTCGTCCTTAAAGCTGTCGGTGGCGATTCATGCGTGGGATCTGCCGGAATGTTTTCAGAAGACGACGTAACTGTTTTGCAGATAATCCCCTCCAGGACTTTTGAAATCACGCATAGCGCTAACGCCAGTTAAAAGTTTGATACCTCATTTCAGTCGCCTGATACGAAAAGAGCAGTCATTTTTCCCAGACTTATTGTTACCAGAATGCGCAGAAGCTAAGTGAATGCTGAATGCGGGTAAATGTAGGCTCTGACATGTACTGAAGAACGGCTGTCCCCGTGTGCTCAACGTACGATGCAACTGCCCACCGCTTTCTTAGGGCCGTTGAATGTCTGATGAATCTGTACCAGTTACGAAAAGGGAAGTAACCGCGCTTGTTGCTGCCTCAGTCGCAAAATGACAACTAAGGGCAGGCAATATAGGTCAACAGGTCTCACTGACTGGACCCATGGAGACAAGAGTCACTGTCTGAAAGTCAGATAGGATGAAAGCCCGCTTTTCGCAGGTGTCGCAGTCGGCCAGGGCTCTTCGTCTTGCCAACTTCACTGATGTATTTGTCATGAGCTTATTCACAATAACCTGTGTTAGGGACCTGGTTCACCTTTTTGTCACCTACGCACGTACTTACGCAACGCAAACTACCACCAAAGTCTCTCCATATTTATTCTACACATGGACGCATTATCCAACTGATAAAGCGCTGATCTATAAGGAACTGTACTTCTGCATCGGCTTCTTATGGAGGATAGTCTCGACTACTGCCCTCATTCACCCCCCATCTCGCCCGAAGGAGAACTGCTGGACCAGTCTTAAATTAAGTTTATTGGTTTATTTCCTCGCTCCATTTGGGGTGCCCACTTTTGCCACTGACAATGAAACCGATAACTGTAGACACGCAGATAGCAGCAATGATATTAAGGCGAAAGCCTTTAATGTCTCATGCTCACGTCCGTCCGGTGTCCGTCCGTCCATCCGTCCGTCTGTCCATCCGTCCGGTGTCCTTCTGTCCGTCCATTCGTTCGTTCGTCCGTCCGTCCGTCCGGTGTCCGTCTGTCCGTCCGTCCGTCCGTCCGTCTGTCCGTCCGTCCGTCCGTCCGTCCGTCCGTCCGTCCGTCCGTCCGTCTGTCCATCCGTCCGTCCGTCCGTCCGTCTGTCCGTCCGTCTGTCCATCCGTCCGTCCGTCTGTCCATCCGTCCGTCCGTCTGTCCATCCGTCCATCCATCCGTCCTTCTGTCCGTCCGTCCGTCCGTCCATCTGTCTGTCTGTCTGTCTGTCTGTCTGTCTGTCTGTCCGTCCGTCCGTCCGTCCGTCCGTCTGTCTCGCGTCTCGCTGCGATTCGCGGTAAAAAATAAAAAAAAACACGCACACATTCGCTTTGTGTGTTATCCCACTGAGAGTGTTAAAGATAAAAGACGTGGCATAGTCAGTGGAATGGCCACACGCTTTCGCCGAACACACTTTGAAATGTACAAAGTGTCCTGCAATTTTAGATGCGAAGCCTCTTATGCTCGGGGCTATTTCCGTCCCTCCCGCGTCCCGCGTCCGGCCACTTTCATGAAGTAGGGAAGCACCCACTATGCGAACCAGAACACTGTAGTACAATATAAGGCCGTCAACCACCCCTACAGTCACCAGAGTCATGGCCGAGAGCACAGAGCGGCTAATTAGCAATGGCTAGGCAGGTGGTGTGTGTCGCCCAGGTTGACTCCATTCTTCGATCTTGCTTGCATGTGTTTGGTGGGGGCTTAGTCCGTCCCTCCTTCCCGCGTCCCACACCACCACAGCGCATGCGCGTCTCCTGCCTCCCTCTCTCTCCTCTAGGAATACTCTACTCTGTGGAGCGACGCCCGCGTCCTGCGTCCTACACCCCCCACAGCGCATGCACGCCCCCCTCCCTCTGTATCTCCTCTACTCTACGGAGCGGCCCCCGCGTCCCATACCCCGACAGCGGATGCGCATCCCCTCCCCCCTATCTCTCCTCTCCTACGCTCACCCCTTTCTCCACTCTAGGAATCGTCTACTCTACGGAGCGGCGCCCGCGTCCCACAGTGCATGCGCGTCCTCTCCCCCTCTCTGCTACGCTCACCCCCCTTTCTCTGCTGTAGGAATATACTCTACGGAGCGGCACCCGCGTCAGACATCGCCACAACACATGCGCGTCCTCTCCCCCTCTCCTACGCTCCCCCCCCCCCCTACTGTAGGAATCCTCCACTCTACGGAGCGGCTCCCGCGTCCCACACACCGCATACGCGTCCCCTCTCTCTCCTCTCCTACGGTTCCCCCCGTTCACTCCTCCAAGAACCCTCTACCGAGCGGCGCGCGACAGGTGGTGCGACAGCTGTATACTCCCTATGGCGGCACAGCGGTAGTTCCGCGGTATAAAAATGACGGAGCGCGCCTCATTCTCTCTCCTGTGCAGCGCCGCGATGAGCGCCCGAGCCGCTGCCGCCAAACGAGAGCGGCGACGTTTCTCCCGCTCAAGCTAACCATCTCCCCGCTGCTTCGCATCCACACATGGTTCCCTTTAGCGGGAGATGGGGAAGTTTAATTGAAGGTTGCAGATGATCGGCTCAAGGGCGAGGAAAAATTGACTGGAAGGCTTCCTACAGCTAGCGGATCGAGAACCCATAATGTTGGCATTAGGTGGGTGCGGTGAGTGCAAGACGAGAGCTGCGCGTGGCTTTGGGATAGCATGGTACAAAAGGAAGCTGGTGTTATTGTCCGCTGCAAGATTGGCTGTGTGCTGTGTGGCAAAAACGCCACCAACTGAAATGCCGTGGGTGTTCTGAGGGCCAACGTCAAAGACTTTCTTCCTTAGGAGAAATATTGACTTCAGTAGACTCTCTTTGTTCCTTAGCATTGAATTCTTTTATGAAATGCCGCACGCAAAATATATTTTTGTATGGACCTCATCAATACTAAAATACGTTGAAATATGGAATGAATCACCCATTTTCCCTCGTTTTTCAATTCTGTTGCAGGGATATATGAAACATATCTCCCCTCTGAATATTTCTGCACAAGTTTACACTGCTGTGAAAACCACACAAATATTTGGATTGATCAGGCAGATTGCGAGGTCCCTAAATAAAAAAAAATGGCAAGCGTTGAATATTTTATTTGTTTATGAAATTATGTAGCTAGCAGCGGGGGTCAGAAATTTTGGAATCTTTATGCTTGGACGTCTAAACACGACCTGTGCAGCGGCGCACGCACAATTTAAGAGATCAATAAACAATGATAGATATTAAATCATTTTTTTTCTATTACGCACAGCTTGACAACAGCGACCTAAATTTGCGAGCGCGTCGTAGAAGTTGAAAGAGTTTTCCTGCAGAAATGTCTCGCCACAGTGCTTCATGTGGGGCAGGAACCAATTACATATTTTATCAGCAAGACCCCCCACAATTTCTAGTTTTTACTGTTCTGTAGGATGCGTTCAGATAAGAACGTCGGTGCATGACCACAGATCCTCTCAAATTTTGCTAAAAAAAAGGTCAAAGTTTCGCCGCAAGGCGAAGCAACGGATGCGATAGCAACAAATTGGAATGTCAAGCGAAGAATGGCAAGCAGATCGAAACGTGCAGCGCGCTGCTCAGGCACACAAGACGCACCAAAACAAAGCACACAGGACGAGAGCGAACTAAAAACGTTCACAGCTCGACACTTAACGCGCTGCTCAAACAAAAAAAAAAACGGCACACGAAACGTACTCACAGGTGCAGACGAGCGCGAACTAACAAGTGTCACAGTTGTTATTTCGCTGTGTTTGAAAAGCGCACACTTTTCGCAAACCGGGACTCTGCAGCGAGCGAAGTGCGCTCGGTAACAACAACGCAATCATTCCGGCGAAAGCCCAAGATGTACAATTCTCCCCCCACCGAGAGATAAGCGTGCGCGCGCGCGGGCGTCTACCTCCCGCGGGGCAAAGTACGCGTGGGAGAGGAGCGCATGAGCGCGCACGTCGCGACGAGCGGGGCGCCGAGCGCGCCCTTTGCGCCATCTCGCTGGTAATGCTAAGAACACGCGGATATTTCCTCCGAGATCGGCGTACCGCCAGCGGTAAGTGGTGCATATAAATAGCTCGCCGTTTGAGGGTTGAAGGACTGCGCGCTGCGGAGCGAGAGGTCCCTCGTTCGGTGCCTCGCGTCGGAAATATTTTTCTGAATTATTTTTCTTTGTGGCTTTTATAAATATACAGATACATATACGGGACATGACGGTGACGCCGACGGCAAAAAGACCGGCCGAGAGTGTAGTGTCCATATAATTGCTCTCGCAATAAGATAGATTTTGCTGCCCATGTACCCAGGGCCACAACACCAATATTAGTAAACGAATAATAAAACAGCGCGAAAGACGGGGCGAGAAGAAGACACATACACTGCGCTCTCTTCTTCTTGTCCCATCTTTAGCGCTGTTTCATTCTCAGTTTACTATACACCAACCAGCCCAATGAAGCACACTTACAATATTAGTTTCGCGGGAAAAAAAATGCTTTGTTCAAACAAATTTGGGGTAATACGCACTCGTGGTGCGCAGGTTGATGAAGCTGGTGGCGTTGCCCTCCTTCTGTCACTCCTCCTCACCCTCACTTCCCTTCCCTACCCCTTGCTACACTATACATGGCTGTGCTTGCTCTCTCTTCTATCTCTTTTCTGTGTCTGTTTCTTCCTATCTCTTTCTCTTTCTTGGTCCATTCCTTTTTCTCTCTGTGTACATTTTCCTCTTTCTTCTCTCGATTTCATTCCTTCTTTTTCTGCCTATCTCTTTCTCTCTCGGTCTATTCCTTCTTCTCTCTGTGTACCGTAAAATGAGGTTACTTTGTGACAGATTTCGTACGTTTTCATTCTCTCGCTGAATAATTATCAACCTAAAGTCGAATGCATAGTGTCATAACGTTGCTGAAACATTTCCTCACACGGTGGTATGTTCTACAAATCCGCATTTTTAATACAAACGGCTACATTCAGGTTAAAAGCTATCACAAAGTTGCCCCGTCGTGTGGGGCAACTTTGTGACAATGTTGTTTTTGCCTGAATATGATTGGGAAAAAAAGGCTCGCTTAATGTTACCCCATTAAAAGTTTATTTGCGTTATGTACAATCGCTCTCAGTGATTTCTTCTGGACTGTCGTCAAGAGAAGACCTCTTCCTAGGTCGTCTAGCTCTGATACCGGAGGAAGAGCTGCCCTTCTTTCTGGTTGTCGGTTTTCCTGGTCTTCCTCGCTTCTTCTACATCGGCAACCGATAGGCTTTTCCCCGCTGGGATGTTGAGAATCTTCCTCCTTTCAACAAAACAACATAACATTGAAATTAATAACAGAGTGGGTAACTTTGTGACAGTTGGCGTGTCACAAAGTTACCCCGCGAAGTATCAACACTTCAGTTTCATTTCTATAAACCTCAACATACGCGACTTGATTAAATTTATATTACAGTTTATTTTAACCTACATAATAACAATCACAAGTTCATACCTGTTTTCGCTGTTTCTCTCGTGCGGACGGGTCGAGCGCACAAAGTTTACGGCGCTTCAACAATGCACGCTAAAACTCCATTGAACATGTCGGCGTCTAGAGGGGCTCCGGAGCGTGGGAACTTCAGCCGGCTGCCGCTAGGTGACACGGCATGTCAGGCGAGCTTGTTGAGTGGCTTATAGTTTTTCGGCAGCGCCTGGTCGTGGCGCACGATTTCAAGTACAGAAAACCGAGCGCGTGCCACAAAGTAACCCCTGCAGTCACAAAGTAACCCCATTTGACGGTATATGTCTCTCTCTTTCTTCTCTTGATTTCCCTCCTTCTTTTTCTTCCTATCTCTCACTATCTCTCTCTCTTTTTACCCTGTACTCGCTTTCTCGCCGATCAGAATTATTGCATCCCACGTGGATGAATCGACGCGAAATACTTGGGAGCGAAGCAGAAGATGAAGAGGACGAAGAGAGGGCGTGCCGATTCATGAAGATAATGAAGCTTCCTGGGCAAGTGGGTGAATCATGATGGTAGGAACAGCGCGAACGTAAAGCACGGGACGAAGGGACAAACAGCGCTCGCGTCGCCGCATGTGTCCCTTCTTCGACCGTGCTTTGCGTTCGCGCTGTTCCTACCATCATGAAGATAGCCTTCTGTAGTTGCCATACGGCATAACGATAAGTTTCACAGCCCGGCTATTAAAAAAAAAAAAAAAAAAGAACTTCACTGAGTCAAAAGAGTGTGTTGCTTATTGCGCGATAATGGGATTTTGACGATATCCTACAAAGAAGTATTGTAGCTGCGGGTCTGAAAATCTTCCTTGACATACTGTGAAAAGCGTGCGTTTAAAAAATGTCGTCGCGTTGCAGTTTTAAAGCTTTGACACGCTGTGTACCCAATTATGTACGCCACTTATTTTTGCTATTTGTATCAACTATGGGTTAAGAAAGCGAGAGATATTACCGAGCTTTAAATGGATTGAACCTCTTGCAAGATAAATTTGTCTTCATTTAACTTCATTTTGCAGTGTAATATTGTATGTGATCACTCTTCTGAAGGCACTACCACGTTCAATGAGTCGCTCGAAATGGACATTACTTTGCTCAAAATGGACATTACCAAAAATGAACTTGCACTATATTTCTAGCCTGATATTTCATTCTATTTATGCCACACCAGAGCATCATTGACTTCAGGATAAAATATATTTAATTACAACTTAATTAGGATTAGTAACTATTCGCCTCGTGTGCGACCGATGGCGGCGCTGCGAACGGCGTTCCGGTGACGCAAGGACGGGGATTCGGCTTTTGTCGTCTGCTACGCTCTGGCTAAAACAGCAGCATTTTCGTTATAGTTCGCTCGCGTCGCACGGCGTTCCTCGACTACTAGCTGCATTTTCTTCTAATGATAATTCTTGAGATTACTGCTAGCATTACAGGAGTTTAAGAAACGTTAACATTTAACATATCTTCTGTATACGCACAGCCATCGCGGTCAGGTTCATGCCCCCCGAGTTCGTAGCGTCACTCACTGGGCTGGATGGCGTTGAAATAGCTTACGTGAAAGCTCGAACGCCCCCGCCAAGTGAGTTAGAGTCTAGGCTGCTTTGAAATCTAAGCGTGACTAATTTCGCGGCTTCGCAAAAATCAGCGTTGTGTAAACAGAGTTGAACGAAAATTCACGCTCCACTCCCAATTGTAGTCATCTGGACTTGTGCAGACACGACAGGCGACAAAATGAAATCAATAACTTCATCGACCAGCGGGTTACTGACCACTAGCATAGATTGGGCGAGCTGGATGCAAATAAGATCGCTCGGAACGAAACGCCAGCAGTGGTGCGCGTGGTACAGTTCGACCTTTATGATTAGAGATAGATACGCTCATGAGCCACATTCATGTTTCCGATCGCGCGGTGCTGCGTAATCGACGGTGCGAGCCTGTCAATGGTGATGACAAAATGGTCTGCACTATATTTCTAATGCTTGGGCAACGCGATCCGCTGCAGTGTTCGCGTTTCATTTGACACCGATAGTACAGCTTGGTAAACAGTAGGAAAAATCGGCGAATGTGTCCAGGAAGAGGAGAAAGCAGTGGCGTAGCCAAGGGGGGGGTTTCAAACCCCTCCCCCCCCCCGAAATTTTTCAGTTTTGCTTGCGTGTATATGCACGCACACATACAAACGCACGCGCAAACCTGCCTAAAGTATGGTTGAACCCCCCCCCCCCCCCCCCCCGAAAAAAAATTCTGGCTACGCTACCGGGAGAAAGAGAGCTCTTTGGCACCATTCTTTTGGCCCCTGTGGCTGATTATTGATATTCTTTACCGTGCTGTAACAAGATTGAATATTTTAAGGTAAGAGCCTTAGATTCCTCATCAAATGCCAAAATTGACCGTCGGCGTCCCGCGTCGCCAGCGTCAACACGAGTGATGTGAAAAAAGGAACTCGAGTCTTTATTACAGTGATTGCACCAAGCCACATCAGGAGTCGACCGTTGAGACTGATTTACAGTATTTTATTGCAAATACATCTTCTTTCGATGCGAAAGCTTTGTATTTATCAACGTTAGTATGAATACACTATTTCTGTTCAGCATATTTTCGGACCACCGTGAACGAGTGAACAAACTTCGATTTATTAACGTAATGATTACAATATGTTGCAAAAAAAAGAACAAAAACAAAAGAAAATCCCTCCGGACAACCTACCGAGATTTCATATCACCGTCGCGCAGCCCCTTTAGACTCATCCTGTTTATTTCCTGTTTCAATTTAAAGTACTTACGACGCACTTACACAGCAGCTGCTAAAAATGTGAATTTAATCAAACGTTATCGCCGGTAACGCCATTTAATTTATTTGAATGACATCACATGTCGTTTGTCATGCTCCGAACATAGGAATTGAATCGAAGGAGCAGGCTTGGCAACCGAACAAGCGCAGCATGCAGTATACATATACTGAGCTTTAACGCAGACATGGAAGCTGAAGCCCGAACGCTGAAGTCAGTGATCGAAAACGGGCAGGAAAGTGATTCTGAGTGCGCCACGGCCATAGAATAGTCACGAAAAGAAAAATTTACCATAGAAGCAGATGTACACATGGATGGCTAGCAGACGGCACCAGGAGCAAAGGACACAGAACGTGCTCCTGACGGCAACTACGCTCGATTTCGCTGGGCATTTTGCTTAAAAATTCAGTACAAATTGCTTTATGAACTTGCCCACCAATGTTTCAATAACTCGAGCACGATTGACAGGCCGGCAGAGTCGAGCAGCCTTCACGTAGCGAGCGCGCGCGCGAAGAGCTTCGTCTCGGACGAGTCCTCTCCCTGACGTCACACGCGAAAGGGCGCCACTCAAAGATCTCGAGGCGAATAGCACACACAAATTAACATATTATAACATGATTTATGTTGCAATAGACTACTGAGTGTCTTGAAATGACATTACGTCCATTTGACACATTTCCTGAGAGTTCTTCATGGATGGCGCCTAAAAGAGTTAATGCTCTTACCATAAAAAAAATTACACCATCTCCCGCAAAAGGGAACCATGTGTAGATGTGAAGCAGCGGGCGCTAAAGCTTACACTGGGGGCGGCGTTGACGCTGGCGCTCATCACAGCATTGCGCAGGAGAGAAAACTGGGGAGGCGCAAAGCACGCAGTGATGGAGCGGTGTTTCCTACTGGAACATGCCAATCGATGCTAATGGGCAATGACAGACAGAAGACTCCGACTGGCCACAGAGACCCGCAGTCCGCTTTTAGTTAACGCACACGCTGCCAATTTTTATCGTTCGACAACGCACAGGAGAAATCTCCCACCGGCACCACTTTGCGGGTCAAGATCCAGTGCCATATATACGGGGTGGCCAGCGAACGGTTGTGCAGCGCGAGCAGTCGGTTTTTTCAACCAGGAAACTCGCTAGCAGACGCTGCCTGCGTCGGCGTCGCGAGGCGAGAGAGGGGGGGGAGCGTAGGAGAGGAGAGAGAGAGAGGGGGGGCGTGCATGCGCAGTGGCAGTGTGGACGCCGCGGGCAGGGATGCCTAGAGGAGAGAGGGGGGGAGCGTAGGAGGGGAGACGCATGCGCAGTGAGGGTGTGGTTGCCGCGGGGAGGGATGCCCAGAGGGGAGAGAGGGTGAGAGGAGGTTTTTTTTTTTGAAAGGGTTTGTGCATGCGCAGTAAGGGTGGTCACGCGGCACACCACCACCACCCGAATAAGCTTCGCCATAAGATGCTTCACATCTAAAAAACGCAAATTTGCCACATTGTTCAATAATGTACTAGATTCAAGTTTTTCGCTCCGCTTCTGTACCAATAGGAAATTTCAAAATTTTCCAAAGAAGTGCCATGTATTAGGCGAACATTTTTGCAAAATATAATTGCCGAGAATCATGCAAACCCAAACCCATAATGCACATGTCTCTAAACATGGCAAAATTGAAAATTAAAAAAAAAGCGACAACCTCGATTTGCTTTAAACTCCCCAGGATCAAATCCAAGTGCGCGTTCTATTTTAATCTGTAAAAGGATGTTACATTATTTTTGTGAGATGAGAGTTAGAATGACACCAAAGTGGCAAAATGGCCGTGCACGCCAGAGTTGCCACTTCCGCTTAAAATAAGCGGATTTGGGCTTTTCTTTCTTTTTTTTTTTTTTTGCCGAGTCGTTTGTAGAATGTTCCAGTCGCTTGTCGCGTTTTTTACAGCGAAAGCTGTTATGAGATCACAACAAGGGCCGTTTTTGCGCCGTAGTTGTCCGCCGCCGCCGCCGGTGCCCGTAACCACTATCGAGCGAAAAAAAAAAACCTAAAGATAAATAAAACAAAAAAAACCTAGGACAGAATGGGAATCGAACACGGGCCCTCTGCGTGTCAGCCCCGTACTCTACCACTGAGCAACGCCGGTGCTTGAGGCTGTGCTGCAAACTGACTCTATGCAGGCTTCGTGTCGGGTGAGCAATGGCGTTAGCATGTCTAATAAAGCGTTTTAGAACAGTAAAGTAAGAACCAGGATCCACAAAATGCGAATTACGTAACGAGTGGGTCGTTCAATGCTCCAACCCATTACAAAACCTCAGGCATAATTCTTCATCGTCGTTAGCCACAGCATCAACAAAGTGCACATAATGCGTTACGAGGGAGCAGCGGGTACCACGCTTTTCCTAAGAATGAATAATAATGGCACAATGGACGCTTCCCCACTACAGAAATATTATGATGATTTATGACGTAGTGGGTACCACGCAAGTGAGCTTGCAGTAGTTGTTCCAAGAAGGAAGGAAGGAAGCAAACAGAAAGGGAGAAGGCAGGGAGGTTAACCAGAAAGACTTCCGGTTGGCTACCCTACACTGGGGGGATTAGGGAAGGGGAATAGAAAGATGAGAGAGAGGAGGGAAGAGAAGGAAAAGAGAGAGAGGCAGTGAAATTCAGTGCAGTGTGTGGAACTGCACCGCAAGTTAGAGGCGTTCACACAAGCCCGTCGTCCTCAAAAAGCACAAGAGGGCTTTCACTGCCTTGTGGGCTGTCGAGAGATGTGGACGGTGCTGTAATATCACCTGCACAGAAAGTGGTCGATCATCCAGTCGCCGCAATGCGTTGGCAAGTACTTGCCTCTCTGAGGCAAAACGAGGACAGTGGCACAGCAGGTGTTCGATATTTTCGTCGGTGCCGCAAACATCGCATGCCGCACTGTCAGTCACTCCGATTAACGTTGTATATGCTTTCGTGAAAGCAACTCCCAACCAAAGGCGATAGAGAAGCGAAGCTTCGCGACGATGAAGGCCGGATGGAGGCTGGAGTTGCAGTGAAGGGTTAAGTTGATGCAGTCTGGTCTGTTGTATGTTTGGCGCGTTCCACTCAGTCAGTGTGAGACTGCGGTTGTTCCAAGAGAGTTTAAAAAAGGCTGTAGGAAGGCCGCTTTTCCAGCTTTCGCTGTGACTGTGCTGCGCGTTCCGCGCAGGCCTGGCGGTTTTTTTTTTGGCTTAGTTGCATTTTTCCAGCAAATACAGTTATTTTAGTGATCATCACGTTCACCAGTGCACGTTTGTCGTTCAGTAATAGCATGTTTGTCGATGACTGAGTAGTTGAGTGTATAGGCGTGCGCAGGGTTCCCCATCAAGCGCGCGAAGGCTCATCGCAGCGCCCAACCCCCCCTCCCCGCACTACTAAATTAATGTATGGGGCAGATTTTGCGCCCGCCCACCCCCCCTTCAAGTGACAACGGGGGGAAGGCCGCCCCCACTTACCCGCCGCCGTGTGCACGCCTATGGCTGAGTGTTGAAGTCAAGCATACGTTGGGAGAATCAACAAGTAACGTTAATCATGCGCTGGCAAACGTGGCCTTCAACCGAATGGAGACAATGGAGACCCCGGAGACAATGTTAAGAAGTAGCTAAGATGAAGAGTCCCTTTAAAGCGCAAAATTGTGGATAGGCGTGTTTGTACGCATCGTAGTAGCGTTTTTGGCGAAATCAATTATTGAATGTGAACGCGAGTCGGGTTTTTCGTATGAAACTGATTCATTAGTTCTGCTTGTTATTATTACTTTATCAAATAATAATAATAATAATAATAATAATAATAATAATAATAATAATAATAAAATTCGGCAGATCCCAAGTACCATGGGAATCGATGCTATGCGAAGCATGCGGAGGCAAGGTGACTGAGTTGAATTTTTTTTATTGAGTGAAACGTTACGAAATGACGCAAAAAATATCTTCAAATGTTGTATGCACAGACATATGTTGAACAGTCGCATATGTTTCATATAACCAGTTATTTACAGTTGCGTAACGATGCCAACAGCAACATGGGTATTACCAACACCAGAAGTGGTAAGCTGATAGGTAGTACTTGTGCTTGCGAGGATGGTAGCTCTGGATAGTGCTTCGTGGACCAACTACGGTGGACGGCACTTGAGTATACAATTGACGTTAACCCGACATGACACCTGTCTCATAGGGGTACATATGTAAGGTTTATAAAATTAGATAGCCAGCAATGCAACCACAATTGACGTTTTGCGACCATTACGCCTGAATATGGTTTTTTTTCCAAAACAGTTCCGAGACCTGGCGTAGCTCTGTGGTAGAATACTTGATTGCCACCCAGATTGCTTGGGTTCGATTCCTGCTGGGACCCTGACATTTATTATTTGTATGTGTCGGGTCAACGCTGCCAACGCCAGTTTTTCTTAACGCTGTCACATTTAAATTACTAATGTTTGTCCTCGCCGTTCCTGGGTAGATATAAATTGCCAAACACCTGTGGCGCATACCCGCATACCGCGGGCCGTGGTATACGGGTATGTGCCACATGTGTCTGCAGAAAAGGGTTTGACGACGTACGCGGCAGGATTTTCATGTTATTCATGTCATGACCAGCTAGGCATATTCGTCAATACCTCCTACCCTCCCATACAAATTTTGGTCTACCCCAAGTTAAGGAGGCGATCACGAGAGCACCCAGACGTAGGCGGCTAGATAGATAGATAGATAGATAGATAGACAGATACAAAATAGAAACGCAAAACTGCTTACAGTACGCAAAGAAATGCTTCGCATTTAATAATAATAATAATAATAATAATAATAATAATAATAATACACAGGGCGTGAAGCAGGCATTGAAGTGAGAGTTGGTCGAGGCAGAAATTGTCCCGCAGACGGCCCCTGGATCTTATTCTTCTTGTGCCTTGCGTAGGGTGTCCGACAATGCCGTTTCACCTTCACCGCTATGTTCAGAGGTGAACCGTCTGCTGAGAGAACGAATAAATTGAGCTTCTCAACAATTCTTTGCTCCGGAACAAATTTTTTGTCATACACAGACGCTTGTAGATATTTAACGGCGATACGCTTAAGAGGCTGAAGCAGACCTGACATATTTAGAAGTACACGTTGCTGGGCTGGTCGGTTGATGCTCATGTAGAAGCCACAGTTACAGGCTCCCCTTGAACTCTTCCCTCGTTATTTCTTCGCGCGAAGCAGGCACAAATGTGGCTTCTTCTAGATCTGACATCGCGGACGGACGTGAAAGCTGACGCTTTGTAGCTACTCGGACCTCTCTGAAGCGTATTTGTTCAGATCGGTGGGGCTGGAAAAGCACCGCCTGTGCCGCCACGCGCCGTCTGCGTGCTCAGGTTACCGCCGCGCGATGAGCGGCGATTAAGAACCGGTTGCTCATCCTCTCCGCCCTCCCCCTTTAAGTAGCGTACGCAGTCTTGCTCACGCGCGAGATTCACTCGCAACTGAGCGAGTGAATAACAGCGTGCAGACTCGCTGGGACCCATGTGGAGGTTTTCTGCTATTCTCATGAGAAAATGCAGCAATATTTTCTTTTCAATACCAACTCTTTGTATTGTTTCTGCAGATTTGTCGTTTCATGAATGAGAAATCATATCTATGACCTAACGGTCGTGAAGACGGCAACTATAACTTCATGCTCACTTGATTTAAATGGCTGCGCGCTGACGTCAGTTTGGCCACTTCGGCGGCTTTTTAACTCCGACCTCACAAAAATAATGCAACATCTCATTACAGATTAACTTAGAGCACGCAATTGGCTTTAGTTAGGAGATTTTAAAGAAAATGCAAGGTGGCCTTTTTTTTTAAATTAATTCTCGGAATATTGCATTTTTGGAGGCATGCCCTTGCTGAAGCATTTTCGGTTTGCGTTTGACGTCCTTCTCGGCAATTATATTTGGTGAAATCACTCGCATAATTGGTGGCTACTTGTGGCAAATTTTGAAAACTCTGATTGCAATAGACGTGGAAGAAAAAATACAGTTGAACAAAACTGAACGTTGTGCCATATTTGCGATTTTTTTCGCAATACAGGAGCCCGAAACTGCAAGGTAACATTTTATATGCGCACACCATTATAATAATAATACTTTATTAACCTTTTCAAACAGGAACAATGTAGTACAGAATTGGCCTGCCAAAGCCACATTGGGCTTGAGGGGCAGAGCCGACAGACAGCGGACAACAGGAATTGCTTAGTTTAAGAACATATGAATACACACATTTTTTTTTCATTTAACCTGCAAAATATAGAACCGCGTGTACAGCAATGCATGAGGAAATAAAACTTGCTATTACATGTGACGTCACCTAGCCTTGTGAGAGTTAACAATTCGTACTTGCAATAACCACAATACAGCAATACAACACCACCAGATTTTCGGTGGTATAGAAGAAAAAAAGAAAAAAAAAAGAGATAAGCGGAAAAACCAAGAAGCACAAAAGAACACATGATAAAGCATTGTAACATCATTCGAACTTGTACAGAAACAAAGAAAAAATGAATTTTAATTCCTTTAGTACGCCGACAGCTATGCGCAGCCTAATAAAAAAAAATTAACATCGATAGTATGTTAACAAAGCATTCGAGACCCGCAGACGCAGTAGTTTTGTGTAGCACCTCGTAAAATTGCCAAGTTCGCGTAGTGCCCAAAAAGCGATTCTCGCCAACTACCGACTTCCGAATTCTTTTTGCAGCCAATGCTGTTATGATATCACAACAAGGGCCGATTTTGGCGCCGTAGTTGTCCGCCTCTGCCGCCACCGCCGCGGTTGTCCGTAACCGCTATCGCGCGAAATAAGAAAAAGAACGAAATAAATAATACGTTCCCGGGATAGAATGGGATTCGAAGCCGGGCCCTCTTCATGGCAGCTCAGTATTCTACCACAGAGCCGTTGCAAACTGACACTACGCAGGCTTCATGTCGACTATGGAATCACGTTATCATGTGCAATAGGGCGTTTCAGAAGACTGAAGTAACAACCTCGCGTTACACAATGCTAATTGCGTAACGATTGTGTCGTTGAATGCTTCGAACCCATTACACAAGGATCATACATAATTTTTCATTGTTGTCAGTCGCAGCATCGACAAAGTGCACATAATGATTTACAGTTGCGTAGCGAGTACCACGCTTCGCCGAAGAATGACGAACACTAATGCAACAGTACACGCTTCCCTGCTTCACGAAAGTTATGATGATTTTTAGTGTAGTGGCTACCATGCAAGTGTACTTACAGTAGTTTTCTAACGAAAGTTTTAGAAAGGCTCTCGAAAGGCCGCTCTTCCAGCTTTCGCTGTGCCTGCGCTGTGCGTCCCGCGCGGGTCTGGCGTCATTTTTAGGAGCTTGTTCGGCAAGCTTCTTACGCTCGCGCCTTGTCCGGCGGCGATGGCGTGTACACTTTACTGCGCATGCGCAAACCCTTTCCAAAAAAATAAAAATAAAAAACTTCATCTCCCCCCTGTAGGCATCCCTCCCCACGGCGACCACACCTCACTGCGCATGCGCGTCCCCTCCTTCTCTCCTCTCCTACGCTCCCCCCCTCTCTCCTCTAGGCATCCCTCCCCGCGGCGTCAACACTCCCACTGCGCATGCGCGTACCCCCCCTCTCTATCCTCTCCTACGCTCCCCCCCTTTCTCGCCTCGCGACGCCGACGCAGGCAGCGTCTGCTAGCGAGTTTCTTGGTTGAAAAAACCGACTGCTCGCGCTGCACAATCGTTCATTGGCCACCCCGCATATATGGCAATGGATCTTCACCTCCAAGGTGGTGCCGGTGGGAGATTTCTCCTGTGCGTTGTTGAACAATAAAAATTCGCAGCGTGCGCGTTAGCTAAATGTGGAGTGCGGGTCTCTGTGTCCAGTCGGAGTCTTCTGTCTCTCATTGCCCATTAGCAGCGATTAGCATGTTCCAGTAGGAAACACCGGTACGTCACTGCGTGCTTTGCGCCTCCCCAGGTTTCTCTCCTGCGCAACGCTGCGATGAGCGCCAGCGTCAACGCCGCCGCCAGTATAAGCGTTAGCGCCCGCTGCTTCGCATCTACACATGGTTCCCTTTAGGGGGAGACGGTGTAATTTTCTCTTCGCCGGGAGCTCAAGCAGTAAAAACTTCGTTACCGCTCGGCCGCATGAACACCGCACAGCAACGCGGCGGGCTCGCAACGAGCAGCAGCTGGGGCTCGCGGCCCGAACGCCGCATGTAATGTGTATATAACAACGTTTTCACGTCTGTATATGATGGTAGAAAATGGTACGGAGGATTCGCGGGTTACCCGATCATCTCCGAGCAAGCTCCTCCAACATCATTCACTTTGTGCATATGGCGTGATTTTTTTTTTTAACTGAACTATTTTTAGCGAAAGTAAGAGTGGTATCGTGACCATTCTAACTCGGACAGCAAAAAACATTTTCATCGGCGAAATTAACGGGGATCGTTGTGTATACACGGAAGTTCTTATCTGAACACACCCTGTAGTAGTTATGACGAAAACAACTATAAGCGAAAGTGAACGAAAACGCCGTTGCCGTCGGTGGTGCGCAAACCGCCAATCTTTCGAATTACGCATCCAATGATTTACCAATTTAGGCTACGACGCCGGGTGTTCCCCCATCCACTTTGACGACTATGGGTGCACGTGTATTCGTGAGCGTGTTAGGCAGAGCCACTCGTAGCGAAGGCGGCGAGTGGAAACCACTTGGTGCGACAAGGCGTTCCGTGACAAGTGTAATCCACTTTATTTAATCTCCATTTGGTTTTGGCACTTAAAACCCCGCAAATTCCACATCACATTACAACCAAATTTTTATTCATCCGCGAGCCTTATTTTCAGACTTTTTAAAATACATTTTAAGACGTTTAATACATTTAAGACATTTACCATTTACGATATTTAAGACATTTAAAACATTTTAAAGACATTTATAGACATTGTAATTAACCTTTAAAACTCCTACTCTAACGAAAAATATTCAATAGAAAAGTTGTAAAGCTTGCTCTGTAACGT
The DNA here is from genome assembly GCA_030522465.1 of Rhipicephalus appendiculatus. Classification (NCBI taxonomy): domain Eukaryota; kingdom Metazoa; phylum Arthropoda; class Arachnida; order Ixodida; family Ixodidae; genus Rhipicephalus; species Rhipicephalus appendiculatus. The sequence continues at coordinate 375,752 of JALIZH010020847.1, read as the reverse complement.
CGGATTATTTCAACTATGCTGGTATAACTGCCCTTTTTAATTTCTTTCCGAGCTTTTCTTTAGAGTGCGCGATACTTAAAAATACCCTTCGCGTAAGTTACCTTAAACCGAATGTATTGCTAGGATAAACAGTCGAGCTGTTGACGTGATGGGCCCACTTTGGGTAAAACTTATAATTAAGTCTTAATTAGTTGCATTTCTTTCCGCCCCAAGGAGGTTTTGTTTTAGCACAGCGCTACTGAAAACAGGCAAAAATCAGTCCAACTAGGATCAGAAAAGATAGAAGCGAGCTAGAGCTACGCCTTTAATGGGAGAATGTGATCGCGTACTTTGGCCCTGTTCGCATTGCCTTCTCAATCGCTAGCCTACCTTCGCTTCACGGTGGACACCTCAAACGTGTCGCAGCTGGGAAAGGAACGTCCGTGCGCGTAACAGTGACCGTTTTAAGCTAACCTTGAATGTTTACTGCGAGTACAGTCAGCGCGGTTTGAAGGCTATCGCTTGAGCGTCCCAAGGGTCTCGCGACACGTTTTGGAAGAGCGATAATCAAGATTACACAATCTTCTCTCCTGACATGGCTGTTCCGTGCTACAACAATCACCCCTACCACGCACCATTCACCCTTTCTCTCTGATTTAAGCTTTCCATGGCAGTGAAGCGCATACTTCGTTGGCTTTTATCTCCGCGAAAGATAACCAAATTTAGGGGAAAGGTATATGATAAAGATGGTGCTTGTCACTTCCACATTTGAAAGACTTGCAAGATGCTCAAAATATAAACATTACATCGTCATAATACAAAGGAAATCAAAATGCACCTTCCTCACACGGGAGTGATCGCAGCTTAAGGAACAGCGAAAAGAATAGATTAAGCTACCTCCCTCTCCTCGAAAGAGGATTCTGCGCCGTGGCGCTGTCGTAGTTCTTAGCGACGCTAGCGTGATAACCTTGAAATGTCACTAGACTGTACAGTAGTGAATTGCCCAATAGGCCATAATTCTTCCTTTTGAGAAAGTTGCACCTGCGCACTTTGCCGATGTTGTTCCTTATGATGATTAATTATGCCTTAGGGCGTTGTAATGGATTGGCTTTTAAACCACTAAATCCTTGCGTAATTAGAATGTCTTGACATCTGATGCCACTGTATGCTTACGCCGCGCAATATTACATTCGTTAAGGAGACTGCTCGCATTACATGACATTTGTAGAGTTTTTTTTTTTTTTCGAAGCACTGTCTAACAGTGTCACGGCTCTGCGAGACAACTCCTCCGTAGCACAGCACCTCGCAGGAGACCTGGGTTTGATTCTCATTCGAGCCGAAGATTTTTATTGATTTGCATCTTTCTGTATTCTTCTCTCACGCACAACACTTATATTGCGCACACAGCCAACGATTCCGACGCTGCCACCGGAATTTCTAGGAAACTACGTTTTAGAGTAATCGCGTCAATATAAAAATATTTCAAAAGAAAAAAAAGGTGGCCGCATATCTTAAGCGACAAACCATTTTTCTTCAAGCGGCCGCCACTGCCTCAGCCATGAATCGTAAGTAGGCTTCCCTGCTCTGCGTTATTCCCGGAGGCAACGGAGCGATGCATGCCCAAACATGCCGTGTTTCGATCGGCGCGGAAGGGCCGCGCAGGTCGAAAGATTGCACGTTTCGTTGGGTTCTCACGATATAGGCAACTTGATAACAGCAATTGCACGTGCATTATCCGGTTTTCCCACGGTGACGTGAACAAAGCGAGTAGGGGTAAAGGCGGAAGCGATAATCTTCAAGGACGTCGTCGCCTGCCAATTAGTCAGCTTACGGCATCGCTGGAGCGTGGCAGGGAGGGAGAGCGCACGTGCCGTGTACTCGTCGGCTGAGCACGTTTAGAAAGCTTATAGCTCTAAACGAGAAAAGAAGACACTCGATCAGTTGTCCCCAGTGTGACCAATATGACGGTACAGAAACCAAGTCCTAGTAAGCATGCCAGTGCCTCCGTTCCGGCCACTGTTACCTCTCGAGGTAAGACTCCAGACCTATAGTGTTTGTATACGAACCAACTATCTCATGCGTTCTTCCTAAGTACAACTTGTTCATTTTTCACTCGCCTAACTGTTTTCTTAGATGTCGATCTTTTTAAGTGAAACTCTAGTCGATAAATTTAGCAGATTGCTGCTCTGCAACTCTGTGTTAGAGTATCGTGCATTTTAATTGAAAAAATATGTATTCTGACTATGCCAATGGCTCTTACAATGAAATTTTATGCGTTTTTTTTTCTTTTTTGGACCATCATTTCCCGACCGAGTAAGTCAAGCAAAACGTAAAATAGTTGGGAATATAAAATAAACATGAAATTATAGGTCACTATCGTCGGCAATCAGAAGTAAAATTTCTATGTGACCCTTGTAAATTGAAATATTTCATTTGCGGTTGAATTGGATACGCAAAAGAAGTCGAAATGGCAGCCAATGAGCGATACGGAAATATTTTGCGACAAAACTAACACCATTCTTGTGTTTTCCTCAGTTCCGTCCATAGTTGCATGAGAGAAAAGCCATGACTATACTTTAGGAGCGAGTGCTGTTTCCTGGCAACAGGCGCACTTTTGTGGACGGTTAGCAGCATTTTAAATGCGAAGCATTTCTTTGCGTACTGCAGGCACTTTTAGCGTTTCTATCTGCGTATCTATCTATCTATCTATCTATCTATCTATCTATCTATCTATCTATCTATCTATCTATCTATCTATCTATCTATCTATCTATCTATCTATCTATCTAGCCACCTACGTCTGGGTGATCTCGTGATTACCCCTTTAACTTGGCGTTGACCAAAATTAGTATGTGAGAATAAGATGGTTTGACGACTATGACTCGCTGGTCGTGACATGAATAATGACAATCCCGTCGCGTAACGTCGTCAAACTCTTTCGGGCAAACCCTGTGGCACATACCACGGGGCGGCTATGTGCCACAGGTATGCGGGTATGTGCCACAGGTGATTGACAGTTTAGACTACCCAGGAACGGCGAGACAAGCATTGGTACTTTTAACGCCAGAGCGTTAATAAGCTGACGTCATCAGCATCGTTGACCGGACGAATGCAAATAATAAATGTCAGGGTCCCAACAGGAATTGAACCCAAGCATTCTGCGTGGCAATCGAGCATTCCACCACAGAACCACGCCAGGTCGCGGAACTGCTTTTCGAATAGACCCTAATGTTCGTGAAACGTCAATTGTCGTTGCAGTGCTGGCTATCCAATTTTATAAACATTACATATGTACTCCGATGATACAGCCGTCACGCCGGGTTAACATCAACTATAGTAAAGCATCATCCACTGAAGTTTATATATGTTGCAGTGTCCAGGGCTACCATCTTCGCGAGCACAAGCGCTACATATCAGTTTGCCACTTCTGGTGTTGCTACTGCCCATGTTGCTGTTGGCATCGTTACGCAACTGTAAACAACTTGTTAGGCAAAACATATGCGACTGTGGAACATATGTCTGTGCGTACAACATTTGTACATATCTTTAGCGTAATTTCGTAACGTTTCGCTCAATAAAACATTACAACACAGTCACATTCCCTCCGCATGCTTCGCATAACATCGATTCCCAAGGTACGTGGACTCCGCCGAATTTTTCTTGTTCTTGGCCTGCAAAATATGCTCCAACCCTTTTTATTTGTTTTAGCCGCTTTTATGCCACGCCGTTTGGGATCACTTCTTTTGCTTCTTCAAGGAATATATCGGCGCCCAATATCATTTCGGTTGTACTCCATTTAAAATATGCTGTCTTGGAGCGTCTTGGAGCGTAAGAAGGACATGATACTGTAGCGCAAAAATCTCTAAAGAAACGCTACGTGGTAGAAAGAAGTAGGAAAGTCGATGTATTACTATTTGTATTACAGTTTTGCCCGGCAGTGTCATTTCCTTCAATAATTAACAAATCACCCTATAAAAAGTAATTTTGGAGCAAGAACACGATTAGGCCACTAATGAAACGGATTCGATGCGGCCATGTTGGTTGTTTTTTCGTCACAATTGTTGACACAGCGTTAGTTAGCTTAATGGATCTGGCTCAGTTTGATTGAAATAGGAGCAAGATTCGGCTCGTTCTTTATGCAAAGCTGCTTTTTTGAATGCACGTTACCAAGAGGAATTTTCCCGTCTTGATTGAAAATGCTGAAGTGAAAGACATTTGGCCATGATTTAAGTTCGTGTGGAATTTGGCCCAGTTTTAGTTTCTGGGTATGGCTTTTTTTAGGGAAAAAACGCAACATAATAATGGTGAAATTTTACACTGACCTCGATACGTTGCCATATAGAGACGCGGGAACTAGGACAAAACTTGCAAGTGTTGTATCTGAGTGCAAGAAAACTGGAGTTGCTTGCACTTTCCTGCTTATTTTTGAATCCTTCTTTTCTAAGCTGAGTTCAGGGGTTACACTTTTTTTCTGCCCCCCCACGTCTAAGCTGGCTAGTGCGCTCTACGAAACCATTTACATCGCACGATGGACGCACGCTTTCGCGTCCAGACTCTCGCATATGAATTCCAAATTAGCGTGCTCAACAAACAACTTATAGATGAATATTTGTGAACGTAATTGTTCGAGAAGAGCGAAAATGTTTATTTCTTTATTAATTTATTTATTGAATACTCCTGGCATGAATGTGAAGGCCTTTAGCCGGGGTGGATATGTTACACTTTCAGTACAAGTGCCCTTGAACAATAAAAGAGCTCACTTACAAACGGAGCAACAGAAAAAGCCAACTGGTGTGTGAAATACGGCAGTGCATATAATAAAACAATTTGTCGTGGTAAACATTTGCTGTGTCAGCACAAATAATGGCGCTTCTACAGAATGCATTGATCAACACTTGGAATGAGCGCGAAGAGAGAAACAAGTGTTTGGTTTTTGCATTACACATTTCAACGCGCTGAACACTGTCAGAGAATATAAGAGGAAATCTTCAAAAAAATGAAAAACAGAAAATAAGGGCGACGCTTTTAAGACACGTTGCTGCACCACCGGTGAAAAAAACACTGCCATTTCGTGTTTTGAAGTGATGTAATGAAAGCGGAAGCAGAAGCGCACTGGATTGTTTATCTGGGCAAATGTTTCTAATCTCGGATAGTATTGGGAAAAAGAATTCATCTAAGTGTTAGTGTTGCACGAACTTTCACTAAAGTTTTTTCGGTGGAAAGATGGAGTGGGACACTGCGTGAGAAGTTTCAAGCAGCTGATTTTGCTGATTCCGTGCTTGTCATAGTATATCATATAGAATATTTTTACCCTTTCGCGATAGCGTCTGGTTTGTAGGCATTGTAGATTTGCAGAAATTAAAAGAGCGTTAAGTGACATTTCAAGCTGTATGAAATAAAAGTAAACCTAGCTGCCTTTTTCTGAATATTTTCTAGTTTCCTTATATCTGTATAATGTATTTGTGTGTGGATCCCATACGGCTGCAGCGTATTCGAGTGTCGGCCTTATATAAGTTTTGTAAGCCAGAAGCTTTACATCCTTTTAGCTTTGGAAAGTGTTCGCCGTAAGTGCCCTAGTTGGCGCATGGCCTTCTTGTGAATGTAGGTGACGTGACCATTTCATCGAAGATAAGGTGTAATGACAACCACCTAGTATTTGTAATTGGAAAGTACAGACAGATTACTGCCGCCGATATTATAAGTGAAACTGAATGGACTGTTATTACGCGTTATTGCCATTGCTAGCGTTGTTTTCTTGTGGTTTATTTGCATCTGCCACGGTGCAGCAGTTTTGAGTTGGGGGCTAAGAAAGATTTGTTAAGAGAAACCTGATCGTTCGAACTACGGATTTCGACATATAGCACTTTCAAGCCTACTTTGTTCCGGGAATAGGTCCTCAACAGCGCTTTCTGTGAGAGATTTTGGAGTTTCCCGAGTGTTTCCAGGAATACCAAATATGATTCGGTTATTTCTTTGGCCTCGGTCTTCGATATCAACCAATTTTCTTTCCAGGTTTTGTATTGTTATTTTCATATCGGCTATTTCTTGGCGAACTTATTTTAGTAGAGCCAGACATCTCGACATCCTTAAGTTTTCCCCCTATGGCGTCAAATTTTTTGCTGCGTACTCTACTGACCGTCCAGTAGCTGTCGTAGAAGCTCCTGTGTGTTCGGACCAGGATTAGACTCCATGTCCCCACAAAGTATAAGCATAGACAATACAGTGTTTTGTATGCACAACAAGAAGCTTCAAACACACTTGGGACAGTAGTCAATGAATACGTGTTTTTTTTTTCATTCTTATTGTAAAAGAGACGTCATCAGTAAATTGAAGCGAAAACAAATCTGTAAATAATGGAACTTGCTAGTCTGTTAGATTGATGGCTGTTCCTTAATAATTCGGAACGTGAAACATGTAAACAACCTGTGCTACGAGGTGCTTGTGGCGCTAGAGTAGCCTTATGATAACATAAATGATAGTGACAGAGGAAGTTTAGTATGCCCTTCTTTAGCAACACAAAAATTGGAATGTTTCGCGCGCAATTTATATCAGAATTTCCGAAAATCGAGCGACTTGAAGTTCACTTGACCTTACGGATTGCAACAACGACACAGGCGAAGGTGCGAAAGTTTAGTGACGGGCAAGAACTCAGCGATCCAAACCTTTTCGTAACAATGCGATGCAACTATGCCCAATACGGCATGTCATCACCGATATGGTACGTTGGCCCTCAACGAATCATGCGTGGAACGGGACCTCCAATCTTTAGATGGGGTGTACGAAAAACTTGTGTGGTACGTCCATTATCGCCCCGTTTGTTGCGCGCCCTGAAGGTCGTTACTGTGTAGAGGTTGTATAAGAATTGCAAATGCATGTACCATACTGCGCCGAAAGCCAAGAGCTTTCTAGCTGCCCTCTGGGAACGAGCATTTCGTTCTGATTCAAGTGATCCGGAATACGCTAGTGGAGGCGGAAATTCAGCTCAATCAGTGACCGGCACCGAACGTTGCAGGTAAATGCATAAACGAAACGTTATCCACAACGGGGATCAGTCATCCAAAACGAAAACGCGAACGAAAAAAGGCTCTGGCGGCCCACGCAGTGATGAAGGTGGACCGGCTTATATAAGGCACTGAAAAATGTGCGGTCTCCTTCCCGGCATTTTAAGAGCCATCAACTTTTCCTGAACCTCGCAACGACGAATTCACTACAGGTGACGACATAACTTTCATAAAACGGCTGCAATAAATGTGTCACAGCGAGGAAGCACGAGCGTGAAAAATACAAATTTTACAGCGGAAGCTGTTATGAGATTACAAAACAGCCGATTTCGACGGTGTAATTGTCCGCCGCCGCTGCCGGTGTTTGTAGCCGTTATCGCGAAGAATGAGAAAAAAAATGCGCACTTCAACGGGATTTTAACTACTAGACTGCGTGGCGGTGAAATAGTCTACCACAGAGGTACGCCGGGGCTTCAAAATCCTTCTTAAAAAAGACTCCCCACAAGCTTCTGTCGCGCGAAAATTCCCGTTAACAGATGCAATATAGCATGGTAGAATACTAAAATTGCAACGAGGTGTTCAACAATGCGAAGTGCGCAAGGAGTGGGTGGTTTAATTTGGGTTCGACTTCTCTTGGTTCAAAAATTGGATTTTCAGATTTTGAAATCATCTGATAGACATTTTTTTTTACCTTTGTGAAAATTTATGACGTCTGGGTACTGGCTGCTTCAAAAATAACATTTGCTCTATTTTCTTCGACACGTTGACAGGAAACGTGGGTATACCTCGACGTGGTCTCTCCCTTTAAAAAAAAATTCTGGAGGTTTGTGCACCTTTTTCTGGAGAACAAGAAAGCATAAGTACTGCATTTCTCCGCCTCATAACGTGATGTTCATTTTGAAAAGTGCCACACAGCAAACTTTGTGGTGCATGCTTCGCATATCATTAATTCCCACGGTACGTGGGATCTGCCCAATTTAAGTACTAAAAAACCATTCGTAAGAGGCAATTTTCATACATTGATAAACGTAAAAACATAACAAGTCTAGTTTTGCTGTACGTTAAGAATTTTAGTTCCAATTCTCTGAAGGGTTGGTCACTACCTTTTGTACGGAGTCGCACTGCTGCCCAATTAGTAGTTCATCAGAAAAAAGTCCATATGTAGACAAGAAAACAAAAATAAAGAGCACTAAATTTAAGAAAGACTAAGAAAACAAAAATAAGAAGAACACCGAATACAATTTAAAACTAATTTAAAACCCAATGCAACTTATCTCTATCCCCTTCAGGCACCGTGTGTACAATTCTACACATTAACCTTTGGAGGCGCGTCACGCACCGCGTGATGCTTCAAATGGCTTGAAACGCAGAAGGCACAATCGTGCAGGCTTCCTGAATGGATAACTAATGGTTATATAACTTCAATGTGCTGTGTATTGCTGTAGATAATCACTTTGCGGGAGCCACTACCATGTTCGATGGTAAGAATAATAATAATTATTATAATAATAATAATAATAATAATAATAATAATAATAATAATAATAATAATAATAATAAATGGATTTTAACGTCCCAAAACCACTATGTGATTATGAGGGACGCTGTAGTGGAGGTCTCCGGAAATTTTGACCATCTGGTGTTCTTTAACGTGCACTGACATCGCGCAGTACACGGGCCTCTACCATTTCGCCTCCATCGAAATGCGACCGCCGCGGCCGGTATCGAACCCGCGACCCTCGGGTCAGCAGAAGAGCACTCTAACCGCTACACCACCGCGGCGGACCATGTTCGATGGTCGTTCGACGTGCCGCGTTCCAGGACGTCCGTCAACAGTAATTTTTTTCTTTGCTTGAAACAAGTACAACCAAAAAAGAAACTGTGGATGCATTCTGGGCCTAATATTTGATTCTTTTGATGCCAAGACTGAAGCTGACTGATTGAAGGATCAATATATATTTAATTACATGCTAATTAAAATTATTTACTGTAATTTGCACAAAACAACGCATTGCTTCATTTTCTTTCTTGGAATGCAATACTGAGTGCCTTGTCATCATGCCATGCGAATTTGATGCATTTGCAGACAGTGCATCATAATTCACGCCTGAAGAGGCTATCTCAAAAATTTCTAGAATACTTTATAGCCCTAGCATTTATTACCACTGCAATTACAACCAGTTCCAAAGCCTCACACCATCTTAAAGCATCTCGATAATTAGAAAAACTTGAGCCATAATTCACCGCCTTCAGCCACAGCATCTACCAAGTGCACATAATGAATAATGGCATAGTGGGTACTTCCTACTAAGCAAAATTGGGATGATATATAAAGTAGAGTAACGCAACTATATTTGTAGTATAGCGCCCCGAGAGAGTACAACAGGCTCCAGAAAGACCGCTCCTCCAACTTTCGCTGTGACTGTGCTGCATAATCCGCGCAGGCCTGGCTTTCTAAGTGCGGAGGGCGCTTAAGGGGTCCACGCTGTCGTATGCTGTTGTGGCTCGGCGCAAAGCAGGCCCAACCACATATAGGGTAGCCACTTGAGCGCGCGCTCTCACCAAAGAGAACTCTGCTTCCTCTTGTTCTTCGAAAGCCTTTATGATAGAAATAAACATAAAAAGAAAAAAAACAGTGAAAAATCTGGAAAAGAAAAAAAAAGAAAGAAAGAGAGGAGGAGAGAGTGAGAAAGCCGAAGGGAAACAAATAAGGCTGCCCCGCTCCGCACTTCCTTGAGGCTTGCCACTACTAGCGCAACATGGCCTAAGTTTTTGTTGTTGGTTTTTTTTTTACGCAAGTGCACTAAACTACACGGAACCGTCCGTTGTCCCTACAATCCTTCGCTGCAAATGTGCGTACTTATTAAAGTGGCATGGCCGATGCAGCCATTCACTCAGATATAAATGCCGATAGTGAGCATAAGAGACACGTTTAAACAGATTTCGTAAGATTAGTAGGGAAGAAACTCATCCATGCGCAACGAAAACGCTCGTGTTTTTAACGCAAGCAGAATACACAGATGTCGTATCACTCGCTCGAAAGCAAACGAGCGTACGTATGCTCGCATGCATATATCATATGCGTATGTCCCCGCATTTGAAATCTCCTGCACTTAGTAGCACTCGGCACCAATCCAGGTTGTTCCCCCACCATTATATATCTCAAACATATGCAACCACACTCGTTACGTTTGCAATTGAACGGTTGGTATTGGCTGGGTGCCATAGGCTTTCCGCTTCTGCCCTGATCACGTATGCAGCTGCGCTGGTGACGACACATTGCGATGCTGACTTTATTGGCAAGAAAAAATAAGCTAGACATGCAGGCACAAACACACGTGCAGGGAAACCGACAAAGAAAACGTTGCACAAGTACACTTCACCTTCCCACCAGCTTCAGCAAATACACATGCTCGCCGGCTTTCGAAAGAATGGCACGATATCTGCGAATTTTGCTAGCGTGTAAAGCACAGGTGTTTTTAGTTGCGCGTGGTCAGTCTCTTGCCGAGCATTGCTCTTACGAAATATGCGAAAAGGTGGCTGTTATCCTGAGTATAGGCATTTTTATCCGTCTGAACGGCTATATCAGCTGTCTGACCGTCATTAACGAACACTTTTATAGCGAAGCTCTACAGCTAACAGTTTAGGTATTTTTCGTCTCTCTGCATCGACAAAAACAAAGAAAGAAAAGGTGAGCATCGGCTGACCCAGGAAATAGCGCCATACCTGGCTGACCGGTGGCTGCCAAGCACTGTGAGTGGGTTAGCCGTGATTTATTTATTTTATTTTAAACACTGCAAGCGAATAATTTGGCTCAAACAAAATAGTTTTACATGTACTTGATACATGAAAACAACCCACTCGATACAGTACCGGGAACCACTTCAACCGTATCATTTGCGTTAGTGTCATTTCACGCCAAACGTCCCAGCCATTTTAGCGGCCATCTCAAATATTCTTGAAAAAAAAAATCACGGTGATTTCCTGCATTGAAAACACTGAATTGGTAGAATATTTCGGTGAGGAAATTTTTTTGACCAGGTGGGGCACTTCGAATTTAGAATATCGGCCGAGTGTTCTTTGTCTCAAAAATTGTCGTGAGAGTATCCTCTCTTGTTTCAATACGAAATTTGTCATATACACTAAGCAAATGAGCTTGTATAAAGTTTTCGACGCTCAGTAATATTACTGAAATTTTCAAGTTATACACATCTCCAAAAAATTTGCCGAATGTTTCATTTTTGCATTTTATCCCTAATAAGATGGCACAATTTGGGAATAGTTGAGTCATGAATACTAACTCCACAGAAGGTATATTTTGCGTTAAGCATATCTTTAGAGCGCTAATCTCTAAATTTTATTGGAAATTACAAATTTGAGAAAATGATCATTTTGGTCCACATTAAGAGGAAATTTACACCGCGTGGTGCTGAAAATGAAAATCAGCTTTATGCCTCAAGTAGGTAGGTAGGTAGGTACTAAAGTTTAATAAAGTCCTGAGGAAGTTATCCCCCAGTTTTCATTGAGGGAGGACCGTGGGCCGCTCCCACGTCGGGACAAGAAGGCCAAGCCTCCCCGCCGCGTTGTGGGCCTTCTGGACAGCCTGGAGTTGTTGGATGGCTCAAGTGAAAGAAAATAAATAATTCTTCTATAGGGAAAGTTTTTCATTACAATTTTCGTTTTAAGAAATGTAATAATTTTTGAAGTTGCCCATTCACAAATATCTTTCCATTTGGTCACATGACAACTTCCTCTTTCAAGTTTCCAGTTGCCATTAATGGGGAACTTCACAAGTATTTTCTTCCTCAAAACAAAAGCATATTCGTTCGCAAAACGTGGCTTATAGTCCATTTGACCGAAGGTCTGATGAGGACGTCGAGGAAGGCAGTGTGCCCGTTGTTTTCTTCTTCCATGGTGAACCAGATGCCAGGTGTAAAAGCATATATGCAGTGTTTCGCGTTACTAGAACCAAATATATTTTTTAAAAGATTAACCACGACAGCATGAAAACATACCCTATATGATATGCTGTCGTGAGGCGATCGTTAGGGTGTTTTTAAAGCGAAAGCTTTACAGTCCTAGTCGGGCGAGTTTCGCTGTATATCTCAGCGTGGCCTTGCATTGAAGAACGGATACCCCGTGACAAGCAGCGCGAAATTTAGTTGTGGCGTTGCAGTTGTGCACGAGCCTACAGCGAACGCTTTCGTCAACTTGTCTGTCTACATTTCCGAATGCCCTGCTTTTTCCCTCCAGTACAATAAAGTTTCTACTGCCTCAGCGTCCTAGGTGAAAACGCAAGGAGCGCGCGCATCTGCTAACAGAGGAGCACGCGAGCGCGGGCATCGGTTGGTGGTTTTGGGGCCTGGCGTTTCTCGCGTAGACTGTGGCAACGGCTACGGTGAGCTAGTGAGCGCACGAAGTACAGAACCAACGTTCGATTAGCCATATCGTTCGGTTGGTAAAGTGTGCTTCGACTACGAGAGCAAACAAGCATAACCAAGTAAGCAAGCTTCCGCTTGCATAACCGGGCCTAGCCGAGCTAAGCCGCCACCATTTTTATATATTTCTCTCATACAGGCAAAGGCGCAACCGAAACAATTAACAGAAACAAGAAACAATTAACAGCGAAAGACAAACGTCATATACGTTGACGCGGCCCGATACAACTGGGCGAAATGCGTAGCAACAGCAGTTGACTGGGATTTGAAGACGGTCACGAGTGCCTCTCTATGCACTTCCTCGAATTGCCAAGGCGGAGTCCTTTGCCATAGCCTTGGCCATTAGAGAGCAAGAACATTGAGAGGAAGAACACTCAATCATAATCTCAGACTCCCAAGAAGCTTGCCGACTTTATATGAACGGACGCTTACCCGCAAAAATAATTAAACTGATAGGACCTAACTTAACCAAGAGACACCGGCTAATCTGGTGCCCCGCACACGCTGGCCTGGAAGGGAATGAGAGAGCGGACGCTTTAGCTCGAGATTTGACGAACCGAGCGGAGCATCAGCCTCCCGCAATCGAACCCCATTTAATGGCCCCAAAAGACATTCTTGCTTACCAGCGGAGCACACGACAAAAATATAGTGCCCCCCCCATAAATCGCTTGAAGGGGAAGACGCTACGGATCTCCGCAAGGTGCAGACGGGAGTCTTTTCAAAGTTATCGCGGCTCAGCAAAATATATCCCACGTTGTACCGTAACGCTTGTCCGTGGTGCGGCGATTTGCCAACTTTATATCACATCTCTTGGGAGTGTGACCGAAAGCCAGAGAGTTTGAACGATTTTTTTAGGACCCAGAGGTGCAATTAGCGCTTCTGAGTCAAGTTAGGCGAGCGGCGCAAGCCAGTGGGGCCCTGGACTTGAGGCCCCAACCAACATGCTCCTGAGTACCCCCTTTTCTACCCCTTCCCTCAAAATAAAGTTTTGTTCTTCTTCTTCTTCTCATACAGGCCAAGTACTTTTTCATTTGTAGCAGAGGGCATTCCCAAAGGAAAGATCCATTTTCTTTCCCCGCATCGTGCATGCTGCGTGGTGAAAATTTCCGGCGTTTAAAGAAAGCCCACGAAATATTATTTAAGCTTAAATGTGTTAATGCTAAAATGACGACATAGCGTAGTTTTATGCTGGACAAAAGCAGTGCTCAAGAAGACTAAGCACTTTTGCCACGCGTCTGGAGTGGTCGCCAATATGGAGAAAACTAAGATTTGGTTAATGGGGAACAATACCCTCTAGATCTATCCCCCCCCTTACACCTTGTGAAAAACCACAAGGTGTAAGGGGAGGGGGGGGGGGGTATGCCGCCGCCGGAGTTCCGCACGGCGGATACCAGCGGCATAGAACCGCGGTTACGCGAAGAATAGAGACAAATTTCGCAGCAGCACAGTCTATAAGGACGGAATTGTAGTAGGCGCGTTGCTTATAAATGTACTGTGCTTGTAATCAGCCAAGCCATTTTAAAAATAATGCTTTATTGTTCAATTCGAGGCTCTGACTTACTAATGTCTGAAGTTTGACAAACAGCACGTAGACGAAAACGCGCTCTATTTTCGAAAAAAAGACAGACGTAATTCCGTTCCCATTCCATTCCGTGCAAAAGGCGCTTGATTCAATTCCCGTTCCATTCCTGCAAGCGTTGTCCCCATTCCATTTCCATTCAATTCCGGGGTCGCGAAAATGTGGAATGATTCCGGAGTCATTCCAATTCCGGAGTGGAAACTCCGCAACACGGGTTAAGAGAAGCCACATTGAACATATTCTTACAGAAATACCGTGTCCACGGGACTGAATTTGGAGAGCGAGAAAAACAACTTTAGTGTAACTACTACAGCCATGTGGGGTGAGCCAAATCCCGCTATTTCTAACCGTTCCGATATTGGCCTCATCTTCGAATTGACTTCTTTTAAAGTTAAATGTACTGGTATTTAACATTTATATTGTCATATTCATGTAAACGGTATAAAGGAAGGGTAACATATCTTAAAAATATTTGTCTGACGTTACCCAATCCTAATATGCTAATTAACTATTGGGAAGAAAATTTTCAGCGTGGCCAGCAAAATAACGCTGGTTCTACAGATAGGTTATGCTAGCAACGCGTACATGCATTTGGCTCCATAGACATGTCCGAGGCACTCCTTGCTCACTAATGTTCTGCTAGTGGCTTAAAAAGAACAGTCGAATAACTAGGTTCATGCAGTCGGGAATATGTTTCATCACAGGAGATAAATGAAATGGTGACAAGTAGCACACTCAGCAAAGAGGAAGAAAAAAATTGACGGCAGATCCACGAGGTGAATGATGATGAGATTGGGCAAAGCTCCTGGAAGTAATCATCGGTTAAACCGTGAAATTTCTTCCGTTAATTCGCCCGATAAAAATGACGTGAAACGATTGATTAAATGTTTTATCAAACTTTTATTGCTGGTTTCCGTTGTCCTTTCATTATGACCGCTTTGTGGTCGGTGAAATGTAAGCTAAGTGGTTCTTGCACTGGTTGCAGCGGCATCCTTATCCATACGAGCACACACCGACGGCAACGAGCATCGTCAACTACAAACCTGTATCGCGATATGGTTTTGATTATAAAACCATTGCTTTAGAAAACACCTGGCGTCTTTCGTTAAGCAGCTGGCGTCTTTTCGTTTTGCTTTAGAAACATCTGGCGTCTTTTCGTTTTGCTTTTAGAAAACATCTGGCGTCTTTCGTTGGTTTATTTCATCAATCAACGGCGTTTTGAACAAAATTTTTATTGTTTAATCACGCACAGGAGAAATCTCACCAGGCACTACCTTGGAGGTAAACAATGGCTGCTACTGGGAATGAGAGACAGCAGAAGTCGGCTTTTTTTTTAACGTTTCCTACTGGAACATGCCAATGGCTGCTAATGGGGAATGAGAGACAGAAGAATTCGGCTTTTAGTTAACGCGCACGCTGCGAATTTTTTATTGTTCAACAACGCACAGGAGAAATCTCCCACCGGCACCACCTTGGAGGTCAAAGCGTAAGACTGGTTACGCACTTACGACTACGACAACGACAACGACGAGGGACGAACGGGTGCCGCTTTAAGGAGCTTCGCCCCTAAAACCAGCAGTTGTTCCGTGTACGAATACAACTGATGAGTGAAGCTCCTTAAAAATGGGATGCACGCGGCGGTCGCCGCGAGCGGCGTTTCTTTGTCCAGGCAACGGACCAACCACTGGGCGGACGACAGCGTGAAGCGATGGTTTCGAGCGTTCGCCGGCTTGATGGGAGAGGGCAGAGTCGAAGAAAGATGGAGAGGGAGACTAATCTGCCTCCGTTTCGCATGCGTTCGTATTCTCGCGCTTTGCGCGTCGTGCAGACGCCATCCGCGTTCCAGCGCTCATAAAGCTCAATTATCCTCCCGCGTGAGGGGGTGACGCCACAGCTGGCACCGTGCCAGGAAGCTTCATCGGTGACGGTGACGGCGGGGTGCCGGCCTGAGGAGCTTCGCTCCTAATAACAAATAAAACCACGTGACTGCGCTACCGTACTGCAGTGCTCTCAGACGTGCTTCGAGCGAAACAACCGACACCCGGACCGTGGCGAAACGAGCGGCCGTGTCTCAAGGCACCCGCTTCCCAGTGCGTTGGCATCAGGGACGTAGGCAGATCTTTTTTTCGGGGGGGGGGGGGGGGGGGGTAAAGGGGGGGTTCAACCATACTGCGTGCGTTTGTATGTGTGCATGTATATATACGCAAGCTAAATGCAAAATTGAATTTTTTTTTTTGGGGGGGGGGGGGGGTGCGTTGGCTTCGCCCCAGGCCTGCGTTTGTGGCGGCCGTGCACCGCAAAAAAGAACCCTCAACCTTGACAAGCGACACGTTGCCGGTATGCGCGCTGAGTTGTTTCGCTCGAAGCATGGTTGAGAGCGCCGCAGTACGGTAGCGCGTGATCGCAGTTACGTGGTTTGATTTAATATTTCGCGGGCTTTTTTTTAAACACCGCAGAAATTCACCGTGCAGCATGTACGCACGTTTTCACAAGAAAATTTGATGGGTCGTTTCGGAATGCCTTCTACAGCTTAACAACAAGTACGTGGCCGTAAAGTGAATATTAAAAATTTTACATAATTGATCTCAGTTATTCAACCAATTAAGGGCGCTATCGAAATGCGGTAACGAGCGCCACATGACGGCAAACCACATGTCGTTGGTGTCATTGAGTTGATGCTAACTGCTTTAAAAAATATATTTTGTTCCTGTCACGTGCAGCGCGCTGTACATGTTTATTTCATTTTAAACTAGGCGAGTGTCTATTTTACTTGGACAAAGCAGTTGTTAATCGATCAACTTGACCTGTGAAGCCGATATTGACGGCATTGCTGCACACCACGTGCTTATCAGCTCAAAAGTTTTCTTTTTCTTTGTATTTATAAACACCTGAATAACGTCGTTTCTTGAGCCGCATCTTTACGTGCACGAAACGTAAAGAGTAGAGCAGTGGCCCTTAAATGGCGGACTACTAAGCCACATTGGGAGGTCCGCAAAATCCATCCTTGGAAAAAAAAAATAATACGTGACGGCGGATCCTTCTGGTTTTTGGTATGCTTAGCCTTCATGACGATGTTGCATTGAGGCGAAGCTTACTTATGTTTCGCGTTCTTCATGACATGGCTGTAAAACTTTCGTTCCAGCTGTTCTACGACATATGCACGTAGCGTACTATATCTAGGCTTGCATATTTGAAGAGCAAGCGTAGCTAGAGAAATATTGAACGTGGCTGCCGAGCGCACGACTTATTTTGAGAAGCTGTTCAGGTGAAATTGGCGTGGCACTTTAGTTTGACCATATTTTACCAGGAAAAAAATAGAAGGCACCTATTTCACGCTGCATGTTGACTTAGTTTTTTGCCCCGCCCCCTTTCTTTCACTGCAACGGGTGGTCCTTCATCACTTCCAACGGTCCTCAAGGGGTCTCCGAAACATCCATGGCTGAGAACCACTGGACTAGAACCTTCTTATCGTATACCCCACAGTTACTTGACACTCAGGCGTGACTAACACGGCGCACAGGAGTAGAAGACACAGGACGACGCACTACTTAGCAACTGACGACTTTTATTCAAGAAAACATACCGTTATTACGCAGTTGAACACGCTAAACCGAACGAGTGGATATAAAACGATGAAATACACGATTCCTCAGCACAATTCATTCCCGTGTCTTTTGAGCAAGGCTACCTTCACACTCAGCTGTGGATACTTCGCAGCGCCTTTGACGCACATTTGTTGCTATTCCCTTTCCCTCACGCATAATCAGCCCCCACCCGTAGAAATGGAAAATTGGACCAGCGCCTTTCCCGAGGCGAGTGCTACGCCTCAGTTTAAAAGTGCGAAGCCTCGATTCTTTATTCTTTCCTCCTAACGAAATAACAGCGTATCAGAGGCTCGGTCCGAGCTAGTTGGTACAGCGACATTTTCGCCCAGTTTTCATGCACGCGCTAACAAAGCCTGTAACCGTTAGCGCGAAAGGAGGGAAAAAAGAAAGCGTGGAAATAAGAAAACTGGTAACCCAGTTTCAAGCATGCGCAGTTAACATTTCATGAGTGCAGAGACTACTTATATGGCGTGTTTGTGTCACAATCAATATCAGTTGGAAGTAGCGCTCTGTGTGTCGTCTTCTTGTTCCCGTCTTTGTGCGCTTACGGTTTTCATAACCGCGTATGTTTCCCAGTACCGCAGTTGAAGCGTTCATTGATAGTGTAGTCGTTGTGTCTGTGGAATGGTAGAGGCCCGTGTACTGTGCGGTGTCAGTTGCACGTTAAAGAACACCAGATGGTTCAAATTTTGGAGCCCTTCACTACGGCGTCGCTCATAATCATATCGTGGTTTTGGGACGTAAATCCCCAGATATTATTATTATATTATCGTTGTGGCTGTGGTAAGTGCAAAAATAAACTGCAGTTGAGAAATATTATGGTTGCGCTTTGTGGCATCTCCCAGCGGACAGCACTCGCGTGCCACGTCTAGCCGCGGCAGGCGTCTACAGCTCGGGTTGCTTCGTATTGGAAATTCCCATCCAGTGATTATTCGGTTGTTTGCTATGTGCGTACGCAATATGCTTTATTGGCGGTGCGTGACACTCCCTCTGAGCAGTCTTCCTGCCTTCAGCGGAATGTTGTCGCGAACGCATACGTACCATATTTCTCTTGTGTTTTTGTGCCTTAAATTTTTGGCTATGAGCCCGGAACTCGAAGCCCTATTTTCGCCCTCCGAAGCGATTGTCTGTGACATAGCCTTCCTGCCTTTCGCATTCTTCGATGTTGAAATCTCTTGCTCGTCATTAAAAGTCCGTAAACAAAGGGTGCCGTCGTTTCGCCAACTTTACTTGTCTTTTTCAAGGCTGCGACTGCTTTTCTTAGCACTTGTGTGTATATGCTTCGTGCCCTCTCCTCCAATGCAAACAAAGCAGTAGGGGAGAGGGCACCTGCGAAAGCAGGGGTGGGGTGGGAGATAACGACAGGCCACCATGACTAATTGGATGAGTCAAATGCAAAGACGTGAAAAAAAAAGCTGAGGCGTTGAGGGGAGGGGGGGGGGGTAGATGTGTCGTTGAATTATGGTTGTCAGAAGCAAGCACCACTGGACAATGGTAAGGTTAGTAATTCCTAGAAGAAAGGCTTAACTAACTGTGACTGGTTTTCGTTGCTTATGTACTATACCGGATGGTATTCAAGAGCCCCCTTTGAAACGTTTATAACTGCTGACTGGATCGTATTAAACCTCCGAACAACGTATGACTCCGTATATTTTCTATCCCTTCGGGACCGGAAGTCTGATTCATGCACGTAAAGCTTGAGATCGCTGAAGCTGTGACCTGATGCATTGAAATGCTGTGCCGCTGCTTTCGGTAATTTCTTCGCCCTGTCTCTACGATGCCCGGTTAATCTAGCATTAACCGGCTGTCCTGTTTCGCCAATGTACCTTTTCAGACAATATAAACATTTGATCATCCAGATAGCGTTTGAACTAGTGCAAGTAAAACAATATTTTATGTGATTGGACGTAATAACTTCCGGTGCGTTTAACTATAAAGTCATCCCGAAGGTGTGCAAGTCTTACATCTTGGACGAGAACAAGGTATCACGGGGAGGTGATATGTTGGGTATGTACCATGTCTTGAGTCCATTCCGATATGGTACAAAACCAGTGAGAGTTAAGCCCATCTTCTAGTAATCTCTAACCTACCATTGTCAAGTGGTGCTTTTTTCTGACAACCATAACTCAGCCAAATGTCTACATACCGCGCCCCCCAACCCCTGCTTCTTTTTTTTTTTGCGGAATACCGCATTCCTTTCGACTCACCCAATTCGTCATGGCGGCCTCTCCTTCTCCCCGCCACCAGCTTTCACATCTGCCCTCTCCCTTCCTCTTTTTGCTTGAATGGGAGAAGAGGGTACGACGCGTATACACACAAGTGCTAACGAATGCAGTCAACACCTCCTAGACAGCTTTCAAGCCTGCGCGTCACGTGATGTGACGTCGACGACGTCACATCGCGCCGGCCTACCTCGGCTGCGAGCGCTTGCCGCGCGCGCGCTCCTCACGCGAACTACTGCCTCTGACCGCTCAGACGAGATCGCCAGGTCAACATGATTTATCAGGGCAACGAGAAATAGTGAATATCATGAATGGAATAATATATATTTATTTATCGCAAGCAGACGCCGTCTGCATAAATATCACAGTGCACACTGTTCTCGGCCCAGATAGACGGTGGCCAGATAGACGGTGGCACTGAAGATGTGCCAAAAGTACAGAATACAGATGTTGCCATAAAAACTGCGCAGCATAAACGGGTGAATGAATGGCAGAGAAAACAAGTTATTGCACTTATTAGAGGCAGACATAGTACATCATATCACAGATAACTTTCTGTTCTTTTGTCAAAGCAGGCACAGTTTGGATCTGAATAAAATGAAAGAAAACAAAATATAACGCATTGTCGCACCAAAAACATTCCCAAACTTTGGAACATGAAGAGCATACTCCCATTTAAATTGTAGTTTAGAGGAAAATATTGCATTCATTTATCACAGTAGAAGTAACACACAAGACATGATATTGTAAATTCAAGCACTTGTCAAAACGTCGCAATACATAAAACACACTGGTGACTGAAGTTTGAACCATAGCACGATAAATAAGTCACACAAAGAAAACTAATTGTACTGCTGCTAAGGTGCAAGCATGTCCTAGAAAACAAAAGTCACACAAAAATCCCAAAACAGAAATCACATTGCACACCAATATATTTCTACAGAAAGTGCACAAGAAAAGCATACATAGCTGCGAGGTACCAAACATGGTCCCTCCAACTACCACAGCAGGCACTGAGACAGCTCAGTGAGCAAATGAGCACAACACGTTGACATGCCAAGAACACGTAAAAAGAGATTTTAAAACTATGTACTGTCATTTAAATACGAAACAAACCGAAAACAAGGCTCGTTGCACAACAGATAGAAGTATGACAAGGAAATCAAGTCGGGACTGTGAAATAAAATGACCTCAGTGCAGTTTGACACGAATAAATGTGGAGAGCGCTTCACTTGGAAAAATTACTTTTCCAGAAAGATTTGGGCCTTTCTGTTTTTTGCCTTCTGTTCCTTCCCAATGCGTAAGAGATCGTTCCTCTGCTTGCACAAGTTGTTAAGCATGATGTTTGCTGCGCAGTTTGCTGCTAGCGTGACGAGGAAATCATAGGTGTGTCCATTTTCCACACGTATTTATGTCCTCAAGCCTCGGCAGACATTGCAGTGTCAATTGCCGAACGACATTCTTTTGGTTCGGGCCATGGAGAAACTGGTTGAAGTTACTTTGCGTCATAAGCTTTCTAACTACAACCTCCGTGTACATAACTATTGTAATCACAAGGGCAGATGGAAATTTGAGGCCACCTCGATCCAGTTGCGTGATTAAAGAATGGGTGTCCTCTTCTGTTTCGGCCTCATTTCTGGTAATGACCAAGTGCCCTTGGCAGCTTTTGCACTCGAGAACTTTCATCGCCGCGTGTGCGCAATACCCGCCAACATAACCAATTACTGGCATTTGAGCTCTGAGCTCATCGAGGTCAGCATCGCTGACGTGAACAGTAAAAGAGCTGCCCGCATCACTGGCACGGTCTATTTCTTCAATGCCTCTGAGGTCATCGCTGCTCATCCTTGGAAGGGCATTTTGGAGGCGAATCGTGCCCTCTGTTTCGCAAAGCTGACGAACAGATATGTGGTACTGCCCGCCAGCCATCTGCCTGTATTGTCCGAAATGACTCTCAAGGAGATCCGTTTGGACTTTGCCTAGTAGGATGTACTTGAAGTGAAGCTCACTAATGCAGTACTTTACCAATGCCAAAAGGGATTGAGCAGAGAGCCGCAGGGCACTCAATGTCTCCTGGGTAAGTACTCCAGCGTCGTGCCTATAAAATTCCCACACGTCGAGCCATGTGATAAAAGCACTGAGAAAGCTTGCCCTTGGGTCATCTGTCTGGTTTGACATGGGCTCTTCATAAACATTACGGTGATGGAAGCCTTTACTAGGTGTCTTTACATTGACAATACTCCACCAGCGAAGAATGATTTTGATGAAGTCTGCTGTCGCTGCCGCATGTTGAAAATCGACTTCGCCAGTGCGAGCAGTCAGGGCTTCGGCTACGTGTGGATTAAAAACCTGCAGCACCAGTTTCACGTCCTGCCGTTCGAAGTTACTCGGATTAAGAGCTTTTGATGTCAAGCAATACCCAGACTTTAGAAGAAGAGATGACTCCTCTTTTGCAAATCTCTCAAATGCTTAAATGAGGCCGTCATTTTGCATTCGGGACGAACATCATTGTTCGAAAGCTCAAAGCGTGGGTAGAAAAAGCAAGTTCCATAATTTTTTTGGTTGAGCCAGTTATTCCTTATGCATTTAAACAGATGCACAGCATCTACCACGTAAAATAATGGTCGAGCTGGGTCTGCCGGATGCGGGTAAACATGGCTAAGCTTTGGTTTTGGCAGAAACATCTTCATTGCCTTCCTGTTGAGCGAGTTATTGTCGCAGACAACGGCTATGACCCTGTATCCAATCTCTTCTAAGCGCAAGATCACCTTCTTCAGCATGGCATGAAGGTCATCACCCTGTAAGGTTTTAATCCGGAAGAATGTGCGCCACCTCCTTGAACGAGCTCAGTAGACTTTGTATCATAAATACATGCACCGACGTGGCTACTTCATTCGAATTGACTGCTGCACCACATATGTTCCCACCCTTGTAATCTAAACAAGGCTTGATATGAATCTCGTCAAGCATCAGCGTCACAGTGTGTTCATGTGGCTGCAGATGTTTGAATCTCTGGGAAACATACTGAAGGAAAGTAGCATCAGATGAATCGATTTGTGGGCACATTTGAATAGACGAGCACACATTTCTAATAGTGCTTGGATGCGGCAAGGTTAGTACACTCGTTCTTCTTAGAAACTTGTACGCATGTGGTGATATTGTATGCAAGATGCATGCAAACACCATTACCTGTGCGCTGTACTGAATACGCTTTGCAGAAAGCAGTAGCAGCTGCTCCTTCATGAACTTTACCACCTCTTTCTTGTCTTCAGTAATGCTGCCTTCCAATTTGTCGAGAAGGGATTGTATTGCAAGCGACAGGTGGCGACAACTGCAGCGCTCCTCAGACAGCATGCAAAGGTTGTTCAAAATTTCCAACAAGGAACTTACTTTTTGAACTGAGTCAGGTACAACAGCGCTACCAAGGTTCTTGATTTGTGATCCTTGATAGCAGGCAATGACTTCGAGGTTTTCAAACACTGTCAATGACGCATTCAACCAAGGTTCACGATAGTCGATGATGTTCAAAAACATCGAGCACTCTTCTTTATGAATCACAGTCCACTTTGGCGACACTGAGACTACTTGCAGGCGAGCCTTTAGTTCTTCGAGGGACGAAAAACGGTCTCTTTCCTGTTCCGCTTCGTATGACGCCAGTGATTCTTCAACAGCATGGGCGAGTTGGGAAGCTTCTTTTCGGCTCCTCTTGGCATCAGGTGTTTCTCTCGTGTTGTGGTCTGATACTGAAAGGTAGGACGGGCAGCCGGGAAATACCGTTGGCACAGATCCAGGACGTAACCGCGGTACTGGCAGTGCGACTTCGATAACTCTTCCTGTCCTTGGATCCGTGTACGATGTCGTCCGCTCGATGCATGAAGCGTCGAAATGATCCGCGCACACCTGCACAAACGAACAAACGTTTCATGGAACATCTGAGAAGACACTTTTTAAAAGAACTAGGTGCGCTCCCACGGACGACACCCCAGGCGACTATGTGTGAACAAAGAGTCGCCGGCCATCCTTGCTACGAACGTGATTTTGCGGCCGATTCTCATCGACTCTGTGTCAGCGCTTAGCAAGGAACAGCGGCTACACGGTCCCATATTTCATATCATATTGCTTCTACCTGTACAATCAACGAGGATCTGGGACAAGAACATCACAAATCATTACCTTAGTGCACGACGTGGGCACGAAATCCTTCCTAGGAATGGCGCGTAGCCACATGTTGAGAGCGTCGCCGTCTTTAGGGAAGGAAAACACTTGCATCTTCTATCTTCTTTCCCGTCCTGTAGTTTCCGGTACATCCCGGCACAAAACACTTATTAGGCATTGTCGTATCACTAGAACATCACGCACGGAAATGAAATTGCCGCAAAACAACAGCGGCAAACGACAAACGTGACTGAACCAACCCGCGCTGCGCTCGCTGCCGCTGCGGCTTCCCTGAGTGTCGGCCGGCCGGAAATGACGTCAGATCGCTGGGCGCAGGCCTGAAAAGCTGTCTAGGAGGTGTTGATGCAGTTGCAGCATGAAGAAGACAATTCCGCTTGTTGAAACGTCGCCTTCAGCGCACACACCTTATGTACGAATTTTTTATCACGCGCTTCCATATTTCCCTGACTCCTGCCTTCTTTTGGATTGCTCGTCATTAGTGGCGTAAAATGCACCTCAGGCGCAGCCTGCTAGTACAACCACCACTAAATATTTTAAGCATTCCCGAGCGCAAAATTTAGATCTGTGATCGAACGAATGGTTTTTGCTGGGTGCCCTTTGTTTTTGAAATCTGCCCCGACCACGTCAGCATCTCTGGTTGTGGTGATTTTCAATGCTGGCACTACTAAAAAAAATAACAAGGCATCCAAACGAAAACGCAACTCAAGGGAAACGGGCAAAGAATGCGTGATTGCGACTTCACTTTACCTTCCCCGCCAAGTTCTGCGAAAACACATTCTCGCTGACTTAAGATAGAATGGCACGACATCTGCGAATTATGTAAGCGTTAAAAGCAAGAGCGTTTTTCCTTGCGCGCGGCCGAGTTTTCTGCCGGGAACTGCTGTTACAAAATATGACAAAAGATGACTTCGGTCCTCACTGTCGATATTTATACCTGATTGGACGACTATATAAGCTCTGCCGCTTTCATAAATGAGCGCATTGACATCCGCTGTTACTATTTTTATGTGGTGTATGGTGCATTACCACATTGCTGAAAGCGTTTTACGGCCCTTGAATACATATTACACAAGGTATATCAATAATATACGTGAATTAATGACTAGAGGCCGAATTTTTAGGCATTAAAAAGCGTGTTTAGGTGCCAAAGAAAGGCAGGCAAAACACGTTTTAGGTCTCCAACGTCGCAAATGTAGGGATAACAAATTTTTACAGCAATGCAAATAATTTCACAACACAGACGTGCGTAACCTGTATCTACGACAGGAAAGCAAAAAATGCTTACCAGAAAGGCGCCAACGGTAGAACATAGCCATACAATTGTACTTTGTCCCGCACGGTTCGCAGAACAGAGTCTCTCCCTTCATTCTCTAGCAGGGTGAGTCAAGTGTCCACTTTGAATCAAAACACTCCTGGGTATCTCTCTTTTCGGTATGCCTGAGAAGGGCAGCACAGGAACAGATAGCCAGACCGGTAATAGACCAGAGAGGAGGTTGCCTCGTGTTAGCCGTGTCTAATCGCGTAGGGTCAATTTCTCCCCTGTCACTAAACACATTCAAGGGGCCATCCATTACTTTTAAGCACGTGCACTTTTTATTTGTGGATTGCGTAGACTGATGGCTGAGCATAATTTTAGCTCAGGTGAAAGCACTGATATCAATATACTTGTCACTTTAATCCCGCAATGAATTCCATTACATCGCTGCCGACATCATCAATGCATAGTGCGCTCGCCATAACTATTGCGGGCAGAAATGACGGAGGAGAGCGCAGACCTTTCATTGCATGAATATAAAGTTAGAATAAACCTATGAAATGCATAAAAATAAGATATTATTATCGGGTTTTTCCTTCGCATGTTTTTCTATTGAACACAAAATAGACACCGTTGCAACAACAACCAAACAAAACTACCGCAAAACACGATAGCCGCGGCGGCTGCTACTTGCCGTTGGCTTTTTGCTTGAGCGGTGGGACGTCTTTACGAAGGGCTTATCTCGCTCTTGCTTGTGTACGACAGCTAGCTGCCTCGTTACGCAGATGCATTGGGGTATCCCCCTTCGAGTTCGGGGAATCTTTCTTTGCTGTACTTTCCAAACTAACAGAAACAGATAACGCTGTAAAAAAGAATAGTAACTTGAAAACACGGTGGCCTCCGAGCAGCCTGTGGCCTCCGAGCATAGGAAAAATGCTCACACGAGGCTTTGTCGTTACCCGAAAGTTTTTGTTCTTGCCTGTGTAATCTCCTGAGCAGCCTCCAGTCATGCACTCGTGAGACGTTGAAAGGGTGGAAGTCTTTCACCACGACGCGTTGTTTTAGATTAGAAGCAGCTTATGGCGGAGTTCAATCCGGCGGTGGTGGTGGTGTGCGGCCTGACCACCATTACTGCGCATGCGTCTACTCTCTCTCCCATTCTCCTCCTTTACGCAGGTGTTCGATTGCCTTCTGTCCTCCTCGCCCGCGCTGCAGCCTGTAAACCCACTCCCTCCTCTCCCTCCCTCATTTCATATAAGCGCGTGCGCTCGGTCGAGGAAGTCTCGCTTGAATCGTGCGGTCACTCCGTCGGTTCCCGGTCGCTGCAGTTGTCTCGAAAGCCTCGCTACCCTCGCCGCAGACTCGCGTTGTCTCTCTGTAGCGGAAGCGGTAGCTCGACGCCGACGCTTGGCTTCGACGGCTGAGTGAACGTAAACGATAACTTGGTGTGCACCCCCAATGCTGCTTTGCATCCCTTCATGGTTCCCTTTAGTGGGAGATGGTGTAATTTTTGGTGTAACCCTTTCTCTCGGAGTGAGGGGAGTGCGGTTCCACGTTGTTTGTTACTACGGTAACGGTGCAATCGCAGTGCGGGATGCAACAGGCATCAATGATGTGCAAGCTTTCACTAGGTAGTAGCCTACGTTTCAGCTCATTTTATTGGCGGCGCTTTGCACTTTAACCTTTTACGGGGCCCACTGCTATTGAACAATGCACGCCACCTATTGAGAGCGGCGTTTTCGTTTGTGTCAGTTTCTTAAAATATGTACAAAATTTGAGCTCTTTATTGTTAAGGGTTTTCGAGAAAAAAAGTGGGACATATGTGTCCCACTGCCCTATTAGTGTATCTGAAAAAGTGGGACAGGTGTCCCACTGCCCACTGAAAGACTTTCATTTCAGAAAAAAAAAGTACTTTAATTTTTTTTTTATGTGGACTTACTGCTGCCTTACAAACAACAAAGGACATATGCAACAAACACGAACTCTCAACAAACTAACTCCAACAAAAAAGTCAACTAAACGGCCATAGACGTCAGACTCTGGAGTTTTGCAGAGACTTAGCGCCACCTGTCGGAGCAGTTTTGGGTAGTGCAAAGTCCGGCTCCTTTGCATAGTTTGCTGTGCAACCAGGTGCAACTAGCGAGTTGGAAACAACGATTAACCTAAATATTTGGTGTGTTGGCGCGTTGAACACTCAGAAAAAGATCTACGAATTTATCTCCGCTAGTCGGACACGTAACCGAGCCGCCATGAAGTGCGTGCCAGAACGACGGCGAAAGCAATAGCAGACGCAACAGCTCCGCACGCTACGAAGAAATGCCAGAAAGGCTTCAGTCGACGCTACTGTTGCGTTGTGAATTGCCACGGACGTAAATGACTTCAGTTTTACCGATTTCCGTAGCTGTTGCACTAAGCAGAACGGCGAGAGCTCTGGATACGGGCCGTTACGAACGTGTTGGGTAAGCGAATTACTCGTGTTCTCCACGGCCGGTCGCATGGCAAGTGTGATAATGTGGGTCTCATGTTAGCGTTTTGAGTAGCCTTGACGTAGAACCGTGGTAACTTTGACTATGAAGCTCAGCACAGACCGCGGTGCGCACCGTGCAGCAGTTAAATGCAGACTGGTGAAGCGCGCGATAAACATCGTGCAATCCGCGACCACCCATAATCTTCAATGTTAATATTCACAGCTGTCCACATTTGATCGGTAGCCGCCATGTTCTCTACGGTGTCCTTCATTATCCGTGGGTTGTTTTCTCATCCAGGACAGCGCAGGCTGCCTTCGAAATGATTTTCCACTGGACATTGAATGCATGCACCGACAGTGACAGCGACCATAAAGATGATGTTGCTAACTCACGAAGAGCCACTTGCACCTCACTTCGCCCTGTGCTTAAGGTTTTTTCACACTCGTGAGTCACTTTGAATGTACTTAATGTAGTGTAATGTTGAGAATGAAATAAAAGCATAAATATTCTGATGCGATTCATGTAGCGCCACTTATTGTGGATTTTATAGAGCGCCGGATACCGTCAACAGGCTCGAGGAGCGGAAGCAAATGGGTTAATTTGAGGAGAGGTTCAAATGTGGCCAGAATCTGCGCTGCTACATTCCGAAATGAGCTTCACAATGGTATCGTGCGACGCATTTTCGCAACGCCGGATTCTTCGACGTGCGAAAACGTGCTTGTGCATAATTTCCGTGAGTCATGTTTGGAGGCGCTGATCGAACATGCAGCATCCGAAAGAAGGGTACTGATGCACGGCTGGAGTCTGAGCATGTATGCTTGATTTCATGACTTTGACTCAAACATTACTGAGTGGGATATTAAACTCCACAAAAACGTGCTTGATCACGTTAAACATGCGGTCCCGTGCAGCAACGGTAGCTTTACTCACTATGAGCTTATTTCTGCGACAGATCCGTCAGGCACGCTCGGTTCGTACATAGCAGTGCCGCCTATTTCACATGTCAATTCTACTTCACGCAGCGTTTTATAGCACGCACACTATTTCGCAACGCATTGCTGATTGCGCTCTAAGGGAGCTGAAATACAGTAACACGTGGTTAATTCGACCATTGTTCAATCGGAAAATATTTTATTTCGGATGAGTGCGCTGGTACCGGTTAGCATATGCATTTCTTAATGGCGTCAAAGTCTCGTTAATTCGGTCACATGTGGCGTCAATCCGGTAAATTCGGACGATCCTCGGAGCACGCCGTGAGCGAAGCGCCGGAAATGTGTGAAGCAAAAGAGCGAAAACGACGTTCGCAGACAACCGAAACGAGGCGGCGCAGTCTGCATCACTATCTTTGTCAATTAGTGACCACGGTTTTGTCTCACATGCCAATCCGGCACTCAGAAGTTTCGTGTTAACCTGACGCAAATTGCGTGAAATGCCACAGCACTCAAACATGGCGGAAGCTGGGAAGAGCTTTCAGCCGCGGTTGGTCTGTTCGCATAAAGTTAGTTTGCTACATCGTGATGGTCGAATTATCAGTCGCCGGCCATTTTATTTGCGAAGGAACTATCATCGTGGGGGGCGTGGTGGTGGCGGTAAGTAATTAGGGACGTGTGAAGAGCATGTTTTGGGCTAATGAAACACCGGGAGATTGGCGTCGTTATCGCATTGCAAATAAAGTCGCAGGATGACAAAAGCTGCGGCTTTTACAGTGCTCTTATGCAAAATAGGTACAGGATTTACGTATTCATCCAAGAAAGTGAATGTGTATTGATGTAACACATCTGTTTATAGTTGTCTTGATATTTTCGATACGAGTATTCGCTTAATTCGGATAATGTTTCCAGAGTCTCGTGAAGTACGAATTAATGAGCTTTTACTTCGTAACCTTTCCCACCACGGCAAAAAAAAAATGTGGTGACGAGCATTTGCTACTTCCCAAGATTTGGGCCAGTATTATGGTCCTATATACATTTCAGGGCAGCTCACTTCGTGTATTTCGGCGAAAGCGGCACGGGGCTTGCATCCGAACTTCTCATCTCTCCCTATGTTATAGCAGACAGTTGACCCTCTTCCGGCACCCATCTTGAATTGCACAGCGCGCCACCTATAGTTCGTACGCGTTTCGAAAAAGCCTGAACCCTCAACACCCCCAAGGAAGCTACTAAAATTATCGTTTTCGCTTCAACGTTCCGTCACTCGGGGGAAGGGGAGTAGAGGGCATTCGTAGATGTATCGCCGACGATGAAAGAAACGGTGGCTGGCCTGGGGTGATGTTGTGGACATTGTCAAATTTCGTCACGCTGTGAAATTTCACCATCGGTCGTCAATGATTGGCCCTGAGAGTTGTTTTGGCCTCGCTGATTGGTTTAATATGCCGGCATTACGAAATCTGACATTATGTCGGTGTTAGACTGTGTCCATATTAGCATCCCGGATAACCGAGGCCACTGTGCGAAACTGGAAATGACGACCACTTGCCTGGAGAGAATTAGTCGTGGCTGCATACACGCTTACCAAGCTCTTACGGGTAGTCGGGTCCGCGGAGGCATCATGATGGCGGTAATGCCAGCCGCAGCTTTCTGTTCGGCAAAATAATCTTGTTTTTACTGTGGCTTGGCGTCATCACACACCTCGCAGGCCGCAATATCTTTCTCGCAGCTGATGCAAACGCTGGCAAAGGGACAAGCCCACTTCTAAGCAGGTACACCGCCGAACGACGTTTCAAATAGATTGGAAGGAAATCCTCACTTTCGGAAATGGGCGGCAAGGGACTGCCAAACCCAACGATAACACCATCTTTTTTAACGGCGAAGCTGTTCATAGTCGAGGCTTTGATCTCTGGGAGCCGTCGTAGATTAGAAACAGGTAGGTGCGACCTCTCGCGACTCCCACCACTCCCCACTACGCGCCCTACTACTCCCGTCGCTCCTCTCAATTCATTACATTTCATTCCCACCTCATTCAACCAGCTAAAATAAGCTTCACTGTTTCATCAGTGTCCGGTACGCGCAGCTGGTTGAACTTCTTTTGCTACGCCTAGGCATGAAATGCCCAGAAATATGGACAGGAATAAGCTCATAATTCGTCCTGTGCGTATAAACGAAATAACAATATTAATAATTAATTATAGAGCCAGCTCTTCCATCTCACAAGAAAGACCCCAAAAATCTAGGGGTGGGCCAATAGTGAAATTTCATCTCGAATCGAATTCGAATCGAATAGTGCCAAATAGTGGCCAAAAATGTCGAATATCGAATCGAATATCAAATACCTAAGATTTCGTTGCAAATTGAAAGAAAAAACTAATAAATGCAATCTGCGCATGTCCTCGAGCACATAAAGCTGTGAGTGACTGCTACCGAAAGACTTTCTCGCCGTAATGCCGGGGTGTTTCCTGCCGTTGAAAACATGCGCTCAGTGGGCGCCTCAATAGCAGGGATGTGAAGGTATCGCAGTGCAATTTTGGCGCCACCTGGATAAAGTACAGGTCTATGCGCTTTCCACTATTTCAACGGATCATCCTTTGTTGGGGTCAGGAGCTCATTGAAGTATTTTTGAACCTCTGGACTATAAGGTCTGAGCTCAGTGCTGGTTATTTTTTTACGCTAGCAGTTCGACAGTCTCCCAGACTGTTCCCTGGCCATTATTGCTGGAGCCATGACGAGTGGAAATGACAATCTCCTTTAAAATAAACATGCGCTCACTTTTCAATGAGTAAATCGATGAAAGTTTTAACGGAAGGCCTTCTGTAACGGCGTTATCGTGAGTTTTAGCCACCCCACCCTAACCAAGTTGCACCATTGGCCTTTGTGTCACTTTAGATATTCGTCCAGTCGAACTATTCGAAACTTCGAATACTGGCTATTTGAAAGTGAAATCGAATTATTCGATTAAGTATACTTCGATTCGAATTCGAAACTCGAATATACGCACACCCCTACAAAAACATATAGCTGTGGGTGGCTTTTAGTCAGGACGGGCATCAATGGAGATGATTCGGAGAGGCCTACATCCAAAAGTAGTAGACATGAACAGGCGGAAGAAGACCATTAACTGCAACACTCATTGTTGGCGTGCCAGTTCGTACATACTGAGCATGAAAAGCAGCGCGCCGAGACGGGAGAAAAGTGAAAAGAAGCAGTGTGTATATGTACTTCTTCTGCCTTTCCTTGTCCTGTCCCTGCGCGCTGTTTTTCATGAAGACGATGATGGCTCTCAGCGTCTGCAACGCTTCCGAACGACACTTATCATGTGCAACATCGCATATGGTAGCCTAGAAGGATAACAAGTACCCGAATGCATGGGCAAGCAAGCCACTGCGGAAAAGAAACTAAAGCCCGCATTTGTGTACGCAGCTGCAGCACGGTCACGCAACCGAACCACCATAATAATAATAAAAATACACTTCAGTTCGCTCCCTTTCTAAGACGCCTGGGAAAGGGGGTTGTGTCAGAGGCGATGCAGCTGTGTACACAGCATTCCGTGAGCGCAGCGTGGAAAGCGCGTAGTCGCAGATTGAGAAGCATCATGCGCAGTACGACGGGGTCTGGCAGCTGGCTTTTTATTAACTGTTGCTGACTACGAAAAGTGGCGTCAGAGTGTTGTCCCATGTAGTATCGACAAGGAATTACCCTCCAGCTAGAGGGCAGCTGTACCGCCGCCCGTAGATAACCATGCAGATTTAGTACGTAACTCTGGCTTCCAAGGCAGACACATCAGTCACTGGCGGTTGTGTGAGGCGCAATAACCAGCTTCTTCGCGGGATGCAAGCGTTGGAAAAAAGGCAAGGCTCATGCAATTCTTGACAAATCCTCAGAAAGTGGCATCCATTTGCTGTGCTGTTTATTGAAGAAGTATACTTGTTTACGTTGTCTGGGGCTTGTTTAGTTCTGGTTTGATCAGACAAATAAATTAGTTAGATATTTTTTGTAGTAAATATCATTTAACAATTAATTTCGCAGTAAATAAGATAAGGCCAACAGTTACATTAGCCGAACACTCGATAACGTGCGGAACACAAATCCAAGTAAGCGCTGCGACATGATGTGTTGAGTTGGTTTCAGTGAAGCTTGAATATGAAGGGGATCAGCGCTCGTCCGCGAAAAAGGGCAGTATTATTAGCGCTAGTAGTGGAGTAAAAACCCATGCGAACCTCGGCAAGCCGCTGTTGGCTAACTTTACTGAACTCTGAAATATCTTGGCACCTCTACTGTTGCTTTCAAACTGGAATATTCTCAGATGCTCTTTTTGCTGGCTTTCTATAAGGTTTGATGGTTTCATTTATGGTTTCTATTATTTAATCCAGCGCAACCGCCATGTTGGCCATATTTTCGCGTTCGCCTGTTTGTTTGTTTTTTGTTTTTGCAGTTCTAACCAGGTATTCTGTTCGATTACTAGCCGCACAGACGCATTCTGACAACAACAAAAAAAAAGAAAGACGTAGGTTGGTGCAGCGAGGGAGGGGGTGGATGGCGTAAACACCTTTTATCCCCCCTCGACATCGCGATGAGGGTCCAGTTTGGGCAGCGGCATTCCTAGACCTCCGTCGGTGACGGGAACGTCGTTGTCGCTTTCACAATATCAGCGGCTTCTTCGTATGCCGCTGATGGTTAACCTCCCTGCCTTTCCTTTGCTTTTCTCTCTCTCTCTCTCTCCCCCTCGACCGTTCTTTTTAGTGAGAGTATGAAGCAAAGAGGGGTAACTTCGTCCTGTAAACTTTATTATTCTGAAGCCAGCACATGATAAGTAGCGTGTTTTCAATTGCAACGAAGGCAAAAAACTCCGTTAATTTTGTTAGTCCGCAAATGAGTTTTGCTGGATCTATTGCAGCCGACGTTGCTTTCCCCACTTTGAGGTTATTTCTAAGCTGCTCGTACATTGTATGGTGCAGACTATACCCTACTCGACACCCTAACGCTGGAATGAGCAGCTTGTGTTCCCGTTGAACGCTGTTGATTAGGAAAAGCCTGCGCCTGAACTTAGAAAAGATACCTGCCAACATGACACCCACATGAGTATTGCTTGTTGTTGACTGGCCTATGCTGAAAAACAGATATAGAAAAATTGCTGGACGAAAGATAAATGGCTGGCTAATTATCACGCGCTTCCACGTGTACGTGCTCACAAAAGAATAATGCCGACGTTGATGTGATGTAAATGAAACTACCGATGTTATGTGATTATTCACTGCTTTTACGCCAAGCTCACCGCGCAGACATGTGTTGCGATATGCTGACTGTTAGTTTATCGCTGCAACGAGGGCTCACCGTCGAGTACCCGTGGTGGCTGACTCTTCGTTAGATTAAACACTGGCCCTTATTCTCGAACTTCATGTCTGCCATAGTGGCCCCTTAAAATGCAGTAACCGGCCCGGTCTCCTGGTTTCAGGTCATGCACGCACTTTGCAAATAACTCTAACTTTGGAGCAAATTATACAGGGCAGAAATTAAATTCGTATAGAGCCCCTCCACCACGAGACGTCAGTACGTGACAGGGGGGGTAGCCAGAACTTTTTTTCGGGGGGGGGGGGGGGGGGGGCACCTTCTTGATTTCGGAGGGGGCACCTCCTTGAAATGGTCATTTTCGCTCTCTATGCCATGGCGAAAAAAATTTCAGGGGGGAGGGGGGGGGGGGCACGTGCCCGATGTGCCACACCCTGGCTACGCCACTGGTACGTGATGGATGCCTTTATGAGAAACTGGTTGTGTGTACAACTGCTTCGGCTACCAGTTCAGGAATTAACTTCGTTGAAGTTCCAGTATTTATCCCTTTCAGACGCGTCTTACGAAGAACAGTCTCTAAGTGCGTCAAATTAATATAGCGTTATTTTAAGGCACTCGATAATTCCAACAAAACTAGTGTCATAGTACGATTATTTATATGTGTTATAGTAATTAAACGCGATTAATGTGCGTATTTTAAAGTCATTGATGCTCTGTTTTCCCATAAATAGAATCAAATGAAAGGTTAGAAATATAATGCAAATTCGTTTTCGGTTATGTTCAATTTGAACAATGAAAAATTATTCCTTTGACGTGGCTCGCAGGAAGAACATCGAACGACTCATCGAACATGGTAGTGCCTTCAGAAAATTGAACATATGCAAGAGCACACTGCGAAATAAAGTGAAATAAAAACAAATTTATTACGAAGAAGGTTCAATTAATTCGAAGCTCAATGTATCTTGCTCTTTATCGCTAGTCGGTACGATTAGGAATAAGAAGTGGTGCATGCCATTGTGTACATAGCGTCTCAGAGAACTAATGTTAGAAGTGATGTTAAGTGGTGTCAGAAGTAATGATGCATCTTATTGCGAGCAAAGTATTTCAATGAATGGATTGAAGTACACTTGTATAGGCATGTATAATTTATGGTAACGCCTGGATAATAGCCATTACTGGTGATTACAGTGTAATGTGCAGTGAGTCACAAAAACCATCGACTAAACCGACCCGTACGTAGGACTTCGATGCTAGATGCTTGGTGTCGCCGCTTTTTTTTTTTGTGCTTTGTGTTTCAGTGGTTTTCGCTCGACACCAGTAATTCCAGTAACACGGCAAATAAGTGGCTTGTACTTTTGACACACTTGGTTTCTTTAACGTCACTGAACCACTAGAATGACCGTGGCAGTTGTGCGTGAATCGTAGGCCACCTTTTCACCCAATATTGTGCATAAGAACGCAAGACGTCACATTTCGGTAATTTCATATTCCGTATTCCACTTTATTCCAGACATGGACAGTGCCTGGTGTGTGCCCTTGCTCGCCTCAGTTGCAACGTTCCTCTTGACAATGCCATTCACCTGCTTCGGTCTTCTGTTCGTTCTAATCATGGGGAAGTTCGGGTCTACCCGAGAACAGGCGTCTTGGGTAGAAAGCTCCTTCATTATGAGCAGCAACTTATCAGGTAACAAATGAGTGCCTATGTATAATATGCTAAATATTCCAGTGTACCAGCGGCCCTTACATGGTAGTGTAAGAAGTTTTTGCGATACATTCTAAAATGCTTCTGCATGACAGCGTTCGCTTCTTATGATATCGTGCAATACGCTATACGAGTATGTGAATTGAAATCCATATTGTCAGATAAGTTGAAATCAACACTGAAATGAAGATTCTTAGTGAGGTTTGTTCATTCTGTGATGAACAAATTTACAAACATGCTGTAGTTTTTGAAAGGTTCTCATTGAAAGCCCAGTGCAAAATATTTCGCCATTAGCACGAAACCTAGCACATCGGTGCCTCCACCCCTTCCTGTACCGTTCACATAAGTTATAACAAGAGCAACGAACGAAATAGTGGCACGATCAAAAACAAAGAACGGCTTACCATTTGCGTGTTTGAACTCCAGTTAAGCATGCAAATGTTTGAAGAGGTAAACTGCTGATATCGCGTCCTCGATAGTACAAACCGAAAAACCGCAAAATACGCATATAATATCGCAAAGAAGGACCAACAAAAAATGGCACACGTGAGTAAGGTGTTCCGCCCAAGCTCCTTTCCTTTTCGAAAGAAAGAGTCAACTTAGATTGCGTGAGTCAAGTCGAAGCAAAAGCATGACAGCAATCCCTAAAATACGTAGGAAATCCTCAACGAAGTGATACACACGTTACACTTTTTTCTTTTGCTAATAAATAGGAGGTATTTCAGATTGTGTTCTGTGGGAAGCCTACCGAGAAATTGCTTTCCTCAATTTTACAAACTGCGAAATGAATAAATTTATAAATCAATCCCGAAGTACATAAACAATTTATAGTACGCAATAGTAACAAGAAACCCGCTTGCCTTTCTCGCTGTACGCGCGATCAGTCTTCGTGTTCTACCGATTGTACACCAAACTTCATGGCAAATATGCATGCCTATAATATTGTTGACCAGTGTTACCATATTGTAGACTTCATTTTCATTCGTGAAAAAAGTTCTTGTGTTTACATTTTTCGCCATCATTTCTCATTTATCACTGCAGCGCTTGCCATAGCTTTCCTTCAGCGACGCGTCGGACTCTCCCGCATCGCCCTGATCGCTGCCGCCGCCACGAGCGCATCTGTCGTTGCGTCTGCATTCGCTCCGGACTTGATTTGGATGAGCGTCGCTTTCGGTGGAGCTTATGGTAAGAGGTTCAGTTTCTACAAAGTAGTAATATCTAAGGCCTGGATGTTAAAATACATTCCATAATGAGTCGTTCTCCGCAGTGTCATGGGGAAAATATTTTTCTCATACATTACGTAGACATGGAGACGTATACGCACAATGAAAGTACAAACTGCACAAAATTTTATGTAATTAGGACAAGCACCAAAATGCTAAGTCTTCACTGCCGTATTGCCTCGCCACAAAGCAAAAAATGACATAAAGTAGCAGCTCTCAATGAGCTGTAGTGAGGCAGACATGCCACGGCGATCAAGTGGTTACGGTGCTCGACTGCTGACCCGAAGGTCGCGGGATCGAATCACGGCCTCGGCGGCCACATTTCTGTGCAGGCCAATTGCTATAGAGTTCCGTGTGCTTTTATTTAGGTGCACGTAAAAAAAAACACCAGATGACTGAAATTTTCTAACACCTCCAGTACAGCGTTTCTTATATTCTAGCGTGGTTTTGGGACATAAAACCCCTAAACTTATTATTACTAGTCGGCAAGTACGGCGCCTTTTCTATCACATGAAACATTCCATCATTGCTACTTTTCTTTCGCTATCTAAGTTTATACATCGAAATTGTAAATATTTTTGTGAATTTTCATCCGGGTATGTGAATATATTCTAAGTGGTGTCAAATAAAAAAAATGTGTTCTTTCGAAACCAGTTACGAGTATGAATAGCGTAGTGACAACGTCGGACATAATTTTTTTTAGAATGCACTCAAAGATGACCCACTTAAAAAAGGTATTTAGGTTCGTGCTCTAACTAGTGACGGCGCGTGTGTAGTAATGAAAACTTTTAATCCAATAAGGCTTCTGGGAAAGTGAGTGGAGTCCTCAATCCAGGGCTCCACTGGCCGTTGCGGCTCATTGGGCTTGGTCGAGCAGGACCAGCTGGCTCTTGTGTACCTATAACTGAGGCGGGGTGAAACTTCCTTTGGTCCGAAAAATTCAATTTTGGGATCTGGCAATCCCCTGATAGATAATTTCTTTATCTTTTAGAAAATGTATCAGATCACACTAGGGCACTCACGGCTTCAAAAGGATTTTCGGTCCTGTTTCTTTTACACGTTCACAGGAAATGCGCGCGTACCCCTCGGTTATTTCTTCGTTTTTCTTAAAACAACATTTTTGGAATTTGTGCACATTTTACTGGAGAACTAGTGGGCGTAAGCAAACAAAATTTTACAGCGAAATCTGTTATCAGGTCACAACAACGGACGTTTTTGGCGCCGTAGTTGTCCGCCGTCACCGGTGTCCGCAACCGCTATCGCGCGAAATAAGAAAACACATTCAGAATGGAACGGGGCGCGAACCTGGGACCTTTCCGTGGCAGCTCAGTATTCTACCACAGAGCCATTTCGGTGCTTGAAACTCCTTCGCAAAAAGGCCATATAAAAGCTTCATGTCAGGAAGGAACGACGTTAGCATATGTATATCGTTGGTAGAAGAGTAAAGTAGCAACTACGCGTCACACAATGCAAATTGTGTAACCAGACGTCCACCAATGCGAATTCCGCTACGAGTGGGCCGTTGAATGCTTCCAACCCATTAAAAAAGGCTGAGCCACAATTCTTTATCGTCATCAGCCGCCCTTATGAACAAAGTGCACATAATGCCTTGCAGATCTTGTTCTTGTTTACCTTCCACTGTGGCTCACACCCACTGTGGGGGATTGGCAAAGAATTGAGTGGTCTTATATAAACTGTTAAGGAAGTTTAGAATAATGGAGGTTGAAGAATAAAAACCTTATAAATTTTATATGAAATTTTGATGGTCGCTCAAATGTAGCGTGCATCTTTCTTCTCCGCAGAATGACGAATAATGGCGTAGTGGGTGCTTCCCAACTTGACAGAAATTGTGATTTATGGCGTAGCGGGTACCTTTCAAGTGTACTTGCATTAGTAGCTCTTAAGAGAGTTTACAACGGGCTCAGGAAATGCCGCTCTTCAGCTTTCCGCGCAGGCCTGGCGTTTATTCACATCTGTTAATTAGTGGCGTTTACATAGCTGGTACTGTACTCAGCAGCCTAGGTGAATTTGTGTTTTTTTTAGTATAAAAAGGAATTCATAAGTGGCCATTTTCATGCATGGACTAACGTAAAAAAAGAAAACGTTAAAAAACCTGTTTTTTTTTTGCAAGCTCACAATTTTAGTTCCACTTTTGTAAAGCGTTAGTAGCTACCTTTTTGAAAATTGTACTGCTCTGCAGATAGCAGATCTTAACAATAAAAGTACATGCGTAGAAAAAAAATATATAAAAATACCAAACACAGGTCGAAACTAATTCTGAGCTCTAATGCAACTGCGTCTACTTCTAAGATACCTTTTACACTTTATAGCTATACTTTTTATTACCACAGCTGTACAGCCAAACTTTGAACCTCGCTTTCAATCTCTCATTTCACCTTAACCAACCGCTACTCAAACCTGTAACAATGACATATTGTTGCATTATATTATAAGACAGCGATCATTCGACGAAGCTCCGCTAGCACGTTTCAGTATATACATATTGGCAGTGCTGAAGACATTGGTAACACTAGGGCTCATATAGTCACGTTATAAACATCACCAACCGCCTCAAAACGCTCTTGTTAGAGCCTTCGGTGCTTGCACTCTTAATAAAGACTGCGCGTGTCCGCATATGCAGTCACAAAGACGAGCTAATCCTTATGAGAGTGTCTTTGTTCTGCTCTAAAATGAATTTATCGCCGGAACGTTATTCACCAACATAGATTATGCTTGCTTTGCGGCATAAAAAGATGTTCTTTGAACAGTAATAGAATTAAGAAACCGATAACTTTGACGTGCAGTCATATCAAAACAGCTCTAAGTAAATCAAGCTGCCCTATGAGGCGTCTTATCACAATCAGCGAAACACGGTGTTGCTGACTTGTTTTGGTATCTTATAAGTAAGCAAAACACCAAACGACTTGCCTCTGTTTCTTTAACGTGAAAGTGATACTCTTAGAAAATTGGGCATGGAATCAATTAGCCGTAATGCCACCTGTGCAAGAGTTTGGATGAGCACTGAAATTATATACCACACTGCTGTGCATAAATGTGTTGTCGTTAGAGGGCTGATATTACCTGAGGCTGATGATAGAGATCGGGTATGTAACAACGGAATTTTTTGCAGAAGAGGGAACATTAGAACACCGCGTGTGAGACCACGAGAAATCATTTTAGAAAGAAACCTTTGAAGTCACGAGACCAATAGCACGTGCTACTTTTCTTCAACAGTATAAGGCACTGAATTATTGCCTTTTGTTAGTCATAAATGTGGGGTGAATGGGGCTACAGAAACTGGGTGTAATAAAAAGCAATTGCCTTGACAATGTCAGTGGTAGAAAGCCGAATTAGTTTGCAGAGATCCATTGACGATAAAAGCAAGGCGTGCACTCAAGGCACCAGCTATTTACAGATAGGTCGCACTGCAATAGAAAAAATGGTAGACTATAAGTCAACTGTTATAATCAATAAAGACAGCACCACACGTCGGTTAGGCGCAGGTGTGGTGCTGCGTTTCGTTCTGCGTTTCTGTGTCAGAATTCATCAAAACTTGGGGTGCATTATGGACGTTTACAGCTTTCATGGTTACCTGCGTTTACTGCTCTCGGCCTTCGTGTCGTCGGGTTTCACCATTGTGTCCATCTTTTGCACCCGTCACTTAAATAACGATAATAATAATTGCTGGGTTTTAACGGCCTAAACCCACCATATGATTACGAGAGATGCCGTAGTGGAGAGCTCCGTAAATTTCGATCACCTGGGGTTCTTTAACGTGCACCTACACTAAGTACACGGGCCTTGAGCACTTTCGCCTCCATCGAAAATGCGGCCACCGCAGCCGGGATTCGATGCCGCGACCTACCCTCCACTTTCTTTCATGCGAGTGACAGCTTGGAAATTTGATTCTTCCAGCAAAAAAAGAAAAAAAAAAGAAAATGAAAAATAGCGACAAGGACAGGTACTTTTCCAATTGTGTGATAAACTCAGTGCCTTAGAACCCATTGAAATAAAGAAAGGTGCAAAAGCCGTTTGCCATTCGCTGACTTAGATATCAATATCTTATTCTCAGGTTTTACAGTAAAGGTTTTCATGGCGTCGGCTTCAATCTACACGATGCTGTTCTTCGACAAGTACCGGGCAACCGCGCAGTCCTTCATCAGCTGCGCTCAGGGAGCAGCCGGCATGGCGGGACAAACCCTGCTGTCCCGGCTCGAGAAGACCTACGGCCTCGCCGGAGCGCTGGTCATACTCGGCGGGATACTCATGCACGCCATTCCACTGTGTATGCTTCTCAAGGAAGCTCACCGGATAAGGTTTACGTCTTTCCTGAGAAAAAAGGCGTCAGCGTTTGTCGCCAATATTGTTGCTACCTCTGAGATAACTTGCTCGAAGAAAGGTGTGTTGCTACGGTCCTTACATCAGGTAAATTCCTGCAAAATGCAAGGCAGCCTGCAACGCAAACCTGAATTCGCGTTTGTTAGAAGAACTAGTAGAAAAATATTTTCACTGGAATTGCCTTGTCCAGATACAAAACAATCACTGGACGCCCCAATAAAGCAAGAATACTGCATGGAAAATTCGCTGAGCAATTCCACGAGCACAGGGACCAAAAATACGCCCCTTTCACAAGAAGTGCTGAAAATCCCAATGCCAATTTCTGCGCTAGAACAAAACACTGCCAAAGATGAAACGATAGCGCCGATTCAAATGCGCTCCCTACAAGTCGTACTGTCGTTGTTAAAAGAACGAGCCTTTTATGTTTTGGTCCTGGCGATTGTGGTTGGCGATTACACTGAAATTGTGTTCCTTGCCACGGCTGTGGAATATGGTCAGGATAAGAACTTAAGCATGCAGGCATGCGAACAGCTAGTCACATTGTGGTTTCTAGGGCAATTCCTGGGGAGCGGCTTACTGCCGGTGATAGCCGATAACCTGAGGTACAGCCGTTCGTCTTTCTATGTGGTCACTTTCGCAATTTCCTCCGTCTCTTTGGTGATGCTGCCTCACGTGACTGATATCGGTGGCCTTGCCCTGGTCCTTGCGATACATGGCATGGCCATGGGCTTCATCAGGTGCGTCAAGTGCGTTGTCATAGCCGATCAGGTTGGCACTGAACGCACCGCAGCCTGTTGGGGCATCAGTGGGCTGGCGATAATGCCTTTATCGCTGGCCAGTCCAGAGATCATTGGTAAGTGATGAAATAACTTTATTTTGATAACCACAGAAGTGCAATTCGGAGACATTAACGTGATCTGTGTTTTTTCTTTAAACGTATAGGCTTAAGTATAATCTTTTTGGTCTCGCGGAACATTGCTATGTCAGCTGTGCAATCGGCCAAGCGTTCTTGCGCTCCATAAAATTCTTTGCTGCTGAGGAGATTCCATTTTTAAACTTCTGAAGAAAGGTTGTATTTGAATGCGACGATCTATGTTACTCGCTCTTACGATTAGGAGCGCCTGTGAGATATGCATACCGCGCGCGCCCACCTGTATATAACCACCTGTATATAACCGCGCGTGCCCACCTCATATAACCAGAGGCTCTGATTGCGTAGTGCTCTTGTTCTGAACGTGCGTAATATATTGCATGGATTTAACATAACCGCGACTACCAGGAGCATCTCTGTCACAATTATGTGTTTGATAAGTTTTTAGTCGAATACTGAGCGTTCCTTCACCTTTCAAACTTTTATTGAGATGGCAATTACATGAACATTCTCGGCTGGTTTTTGCTATCGGCGTCGTGATCTGCGTAAAGCTCCACCACAGTGCCCCCCTCCACCGTTGGTGGAGTGCTAAAGACAACATACTTCACAATAGACAAAAAATTATTTTTTGTTATTGTTGCCAGGGGGAAAAAAAGGCACAATAGATTGTCTTTGGTACCTAGCTTTACAGGGGTAAATATTGGAAGCAAACAGTTCTTGTAATGCAACATCAGGGCTTTTTGGCCGCAATTATCGCTTAAAACCTGCATGGTCAAAACCCTGCTCTTTAAACAATTGCTGTACAGGACAGATCAAGTAACACTAAAGGTCAAAATTTGCGCTCCCCTTTAGGTCATTAGGAGGGGTGGCCACCCTCACTGCCCCTCTCGTGTCACGCCTATGTAGAGTATGCACGGCAATCAGTAATGTCAAATTCATCCATCAGACGCGCTCTTACTCACACGTCCCTAAACCGAAAAAGAAAAAAAAAACGAAAAAAAAGCTAATAATAATATATGGGCTTTTACGTCCCAAAACCGTGATGTGATTATGAGAGACGCCGTAGCGGAGGGCTCCAGAAAAAAAAAAAGAAGCTGATGGTTGGTGATTTAAAAAATGGGGGGTATTCAGAAAACTAGCGAGAAGACAGGATGTATAATATGTAGAGCTGGGCAGTTTTTCATTCCACCTTATAGGGTACTCAGAATCAAGGCTGCCGGGAACAATAGGTGGTCATAAGACGTTCGTTTAAGTCAGGGATTCTCAAACTTTTGTCCTTGGGGAGCCACAACGGCTTTTCCAGAGTGCCGCGGAACCCCCCAAATTTGTTTATCATGAAGACAATAGAAAGGGGAGAGGAGGTGACAACGCCCCTCGACGCGTGCAACCACAGTATTAACACTGCTCGCGTTGGCCTGTTCCTTTTTCTTTAATATCAAAGGCCATCGCCGTCTATGCAGAAATGCCGATAGTACATAGCATGGTGATTTTCCCCCACGCCGCTCCAAGAGTCGCGTAAACCGCCCGACGACCATACATTGCATATGTTTGAGCCAACGCGGAGCGTAAGCAATGTGTTCACGCAAACGAAGGGCCGGGCGTACAGAGAACTGTTTTATTATTATTATTATTATTATCATTATTATTATTATTATTATTATTATTATTATTATTATTATTATTATTATTATTATTATTATTATTATTCAAAACAAAAAAGCAGGTGTGTAAGTCGCAAAGCTAGTCCTAAATGATATGCTCATGTAGACAGCACCCGGCAGGAAACGACGTCTCTTACTCGTATCAAAGAGCTCGTTGCGCGGTTTGATTACAAAACTGACACAGAGCAGTGTTAAGTCACCGTGTATGAAAAGTGTGTCACGTGATCGGCGACGCGCCATGAGCCACGAATAGTGCGCCGAGGTTATTGTCGTTTCAATTGGTTTGAATGCTCACGAGCATGAATTACCAGAGCTCCGCGCGTTCTGTCCCTACGAGTCCGCAAATCGGGCAAGTTTCATGGCGCGCACAGGACGACGATTTTATGCTGCTATCACGTGGGCATCTCGCTACCCGCAGACCCCATATGTGCGGCTGCGGCGTGTGATGACTTCGTTAATTGGAAAATGCAATGCAAATTTACTTTCTCAATAAACATATTAATTGCTAATGGGGGTAAAGCCGGAACGGCTTGCATTCCTTCTGGCAGCTCGCGGAGCCCTAAGATGTCCTTCACGGAACCCTTGGGTTCCGCGGAACCCAGTTTGAGAACCCATGGTCTAAGCAGTGTAATGAAATCTGCGCTAAAATGGATGCTTGGCCGAGTTGGTTCATAATTAAAAAGATGTTAACAGCGCAAAAAAAAAAAAAAAGACAGATCACACACAAAGACACGCAGGTACAACGCAAAATTGGTGTCTTTCCGTGTCTTCCATCGTTTTTGCGCTGTTCAAGTCATTCATAAGGTCTGCGCCTTGGCAACAGTGGCACAGCATAGCAAAGGTACATGACGTCATCGACACTTGCTTTTCCGTCGCCATTGGTTCTGTTGTCAAGTTGCTCCATATATAGTCACCTGTGCGCTTAG
The DNA here is from genome assembly GCA_030522465.1 of Rhipicephalus appendiculatus. NCBI lineage: Eukaryota > Metazoa > Arthropoda > Arachnida > Ixodida > Ixodidae > Rhipicephalus > Rhipicephalus appendiculatus. The sequence goes on along the minus strand of JALIZH010020847.1, from coordinate 331,093 downwards.
CCCGCCGGGATTTAGAGAAGCTTTCTTACCGATGTCGGTGTTGGCAGTTGTCAGCGGAAAATCAGCGGTGTCCGTGAGCGAAAATTCGAGGTAGGAGCAAATAAATGAATAATAAAAAAAAAGCTTAGCTTCGTGTGAGCCCGGGGACTCAAACCTTCGAGCCACGTTCCATGGCGCGATGCGTTTAGCCACTCGGTCACCACGCACATATATATCCTTTAGCCTGCTAACGGCGAACTATTTATACACACCATTCACTGTTAGTGGTACGCACATATCGGAGGCGCTTCAGCGCGGCAGATGGTGGACTATCACTCGCGAGATGGCGCAAAGGGCCCAAGGGCGCGCATTCCGTGTTTCGTCGCACCGCATGCGTGGATATGGGAGCCGGACGGCGTCCGTACTTTGTCTTTCCTTGCGGCACGAGTTATCTCTCCTCCGAGAAGTGAAGCTAGGCGATCGATTAGGAAGGCGATAGGTACACGGTCCGATATCATGATTGCGTTCTACACTTTAAAGCCAAGCTCAAGCGCCCTTCAAGTGTTTCGTTTACTCTTCGTTAGACATCTCTTTGAAGATGAGGAAAAGGACTCGCAGCCGTTGAGGCAATATGCAAAATGGAGCAGAAAACGCTGCCCCACGAGCTCACTCCTCACGTCAGTGCATAGTACCTTGTTTGGAGTTTTTACTGATAACAATATTCACGGAAAGAAGTGTCATCACTGCGTGCAGTACTTTGGCTGTTAGGGTTCTTCGTATTGTTGGATTTGCTCTCAGCTCGACGTTTACCCGTTTCGAGCGCCCCTTAGTGAAGACGAATCTCCGCCATCTGAGCTGGTAATTAACGAGGAACTGTCGCTTCTACCGCTCGCGCAGTTGTCGCTTGCAGAAGGATTTCTAAACAAAATGTTGCCCTTATTTATAGGTTCCGAGGTCCCGCGCGGACAATTTCCCAGAGGGCCGGGGCCACCTCCTTGAGACTTCGTTTATCTGAGTACCGGGTGGATGCAAGCTTGTACCTGTTATACCTGTAGCTGTAGCGGTGGGCGCTCGACCATTTGAACAAGGTTGTGATAGGACAAAATGCGCCGCGATATTTCATAGATCATTATCGCTCCGCCTTTGCAGTTGATAATGCATACGGAAATAAGCGTCTGGTCGGGATGTACCTCTACTGCTAAAATAAAAACTGATGAATTGCCCTCAGCAGCATTTGGAATGGAACCCAATGTATGCCATTTCTATTGATTACATGTCATTTGTATTGTCCATGTGTCATTTCTACTGTTTATTTATGAGGGATAATGCGTTGTGTTAATTATGTACCACACTCATGCCATTATTGTGTGCAGTTGAATGCATATATGGTGCTATAGGCCTGGTCAAGTGAAGTTTTTTTAACCTCACCTTTTGCCGCAAGCATCTTCAGAATCTTACACAAAATGAAGAAAACAAAAATGATAAATAAATACCACGGCATTGGAAGCGCTTGCTGCAGCAATTCAAGACTATTGCGAGTGGTGGGATATTCGCGGCACGGAAGCACCAGGCTAAAAAATAAGGCCCCGTTTCTTTTCATATTTTTTTTTGTATCCAATATGCCACTCTGACCAATGAAATCGCTCACGTCTTCAATGCGTACTAGCTTTCTTGCAGGGTTTTTTATTGCGCACCACACAAGCTCCGAGAGTGAAGAGCCTAGTTGCAAGTAGTAGTTTGCTTTTTGGTTCTTGCGCTTGTCGTCGTTATCAGCGCAAAATGCGTATTTTTCAAGCATCCACGCTTCGTAAGACGGCTCTTCGCCTTCTCAGAGGTTTATTAACCAAGATCTATTGCTTTGTTGTGCTTGCGTCGTTATATTTAGTGCAGTAAGGTATCTGGCTAATTTGTGCCTGCGTGTTCAGTTTTGTGATGCGAAAGCAAAATGACATATCAAGCAAATACAGTCACGGTGTCCGTTCACTCGACACTGCTCAGAAACTTGCACAAAAGTTTAGATATTTAAACTTAATGGTAGCAATACGCTAATTGGGTTGGTGTGGACCTCTAGTGTACTTTATTAAATAGAAAAAAAAAGCATCGGGGGAATTTGCGCCATTTTCGCGTGTTTCTTTTTAACTGATCATACGCTTGATATTAAAGTTAAGGTACATAGCGCGAAACCACATAGCGCGATTATGCTGAGCTCCGCAAATACTTTTCGCTGTGGTGGCATAGAGCACGTGCAACTCCATTATCTAAAATGATTCTGCAGCTTGGCCAACAGTTACGCTAAAGTGTTAGAAAATGGACTTTATTGCCATGTCTTAGAGCATTACTCGATGAACTGTCACCTGCGACTCTTTACTGATTGCTATATTTGGCGTTGCAGGCTTCTTCCGGGATACGGGAGGGTCATACGACAACTTCTATAGGCTGCTTGGTGGAATCAACTTCTTTGTCACTCTCCAGTTTGCCCTCTTCCTCATCTGTCGCAAGGCACGAAAGACTGCCATCGAGCTCAACAACAGTTAGGACCACTTTACAGCAGGCGTCCTCCCACACAATACGAAGAGCAGTTAATATATGCCTTATGTCATCATCATGCAACGCAAACCATGTCGTCTGGCATATTTTGCGGGGATATTAATTTAGTGGTTATCAAACGCTCAAGGTGTTATGTGAACACTCCAGCTAATGTGGATGCAAGTACTCTGTCGCGTAAATGTGTGCGAGAATCGCAAGAAGCTCCACTTACGAAATGCAAAAGAACGATCAAGCAGTTCGCGATCTTAATCGAGGCATGTTTGAGGAGAAATGTAAGATTTTGCTAGTTTCATTCGGTTGAGAAAAGCTTTGTAACGTACCTGTATGAGCGCAACTTCAGAATGGAACCCAAAAAATTAGTTTTAGCACGTAGTGTGGAAATAAAGTGGCCCACTACATTCCCATTTCCACAATATAAAGAACCATAGGATCTTACATCAAACGTCCGTATAAAAATGCGTTTACAAGACATAAAGGCCTGCTGTGAGCCGGCTGATATAAAAGGAGGGCAATTGCGCATCGCTTGAAAAAACCTAACACCCACATTCACAAAAACAACGTGGAATGTGATGACATTACTTTGGGGTATCGTGACCGATTACAGAGAAAATTTAGATTGCCATTAGACGTCCTGACGTCACTACTTAATAAATGAGTCTAATACGCCTAATTAGTAAACTCCGAAGTTGGGAAAGAACTAAATTTTATGTTTGCTGGTTATTAGTGCATGATACACTAAGAACCTATTTAGAAGGGCAATTTTCAGGTGTCGTGTTCAAAATATGCACAGGCCTGCTATGATAAACCGCACTCTGACAACTTAACCGGTGCAATAGGTAATCAAGACATGCGAAGCTCACGACCATTGGTTGTTTTCTAACCTGGTAACTGGTCTGACTCGCTATGTGTTAGACGGAAGCGGTGGCTGAATCAAGTCAAATAACTCGATCTCACGAGGAACCTTGGACACTAAAGGATCATTGCGTAGTCGCGTCACTAGCGGCAGAGTACTAGCATGTAAGCACCAGTAAGTAGGCATTGAATAAGACGCTAGGGAGTCCATGCCCCTTTAAGTGCTACCACAAATTATTCGTATTGTGTGGATGTGCCGAAGAATAACGCCAAGTTCATCACCCAGTGACATTGGAACAGTCTGTGGTGCTTGAATAGACAGATGTGGACGTTTGTAAAGATCAACATTGCTGTGATACTCATTTATCGACGTGAGCCTGAGTCTAGTAGCTCACCGGAATGTGAATAAAATGTTTGTTAATTTTTTACTGCAATCGACTGATTTCTTTTCTTCACGTACCACGTGTTACAAGCAGTGGTCTCCACATTTAGCTGTTCTCATTGACTGCGATATGTTTATTCTCACTTTCTTGAGGCTAAACGGGCGGCAGCCAAAGCTTGAACACAGGTATGCAGTTCCAATGTACTAGGACCGCTTCGGTCCCTTTCGCCAATATGACTACGAAGTGCTGAAAGAAATGGCTATTGCTTTTAATTATGTTGCCGGCCTGTTTGCCATACCGCCACGAATGTCATGGTGAACTTAGCATGCGAAATTCCCCCCAACCACGGTGGTGACTTTGCCGTGAGTACTTTTATGATACCATTACAGGAGCCAACTCACTCCATTTGTCTCATTATCAACCGTGAAAGCGCCGTCAAGAATGATTTCCTGTGGCCACTACTCGGAGCTCTCAGCAGCCGCGCCACGTTGAGCTTCTTTCTTCCTCAGGTCTTTCTGAAGTTGAATGATTCAGCCACAGAAGGCGTTGCTTCCTACGATGCAAGCGTTTCGGCCCTCCTAGAACAAAACTTTGCAAATGATCTCTTCACATTTATTATGTGATGGACCGTGCACTTGCCGCAACAGCAAACAACCCAGCCTTATTACTTTTTCATACTGAAATATTGGCAGCGCAAACTAACGGGACACAGAAAAGGACACATTAGTTCCGCTAGTTTGCGCTGCCAATATTTCACTATGAATCTATACCAACTAGCCCGCCTTTGAAACCTTCTGCAATTATATTGCTTTTTATTTATTTAATACGTTGAAAGTCCATATAATCTTACAGAACATAGCCGGCGTAACTAGCGCCGACATGTTTAATGCACACGTCCGGCAGATGCTGGAGCTACAAAATGATAGCCGTTGAAGATAAAAAAAAAAACCGATTGATTTGAGAGACATTATAAACAAAAAAAAGGAAACTAGTGAACAGCACAACATAAATATGACTAGCACACGGAGACAAATGAGAAATCATTGAATGCATTTCTACAATATTTTGACGCCGGCTCATGCACTACCCTAACGCCTTCTGTCAGTAGTGTCTTCAAATGTTCCTTGATAATTTTTGGCAAAATATGAAATAGTGACCTGCTGTCTGACTTCAGTAAGCAGAGGATATGCCACGGGCTTCTTCATATATCAGCGTACTCGATGTTTCCCGCCATTAGGTCCCAGGGAGAACGACGACGAAGTGTCTGCTATCCAAACGCTTCTCTCTGTGCTGTCTGAATGTTTCTGTGAAATCTTCAGTTTTTCCTGGTGCCTCGGCTCCCGTCTTGCGGCCATGGACGCGGAGCATTCCAGAGGACCTTCAGGCCAGCAGTCATCTCGGCCGTCCACCGCGAGGAAGAGAGGAAACTTGCCCAGTGACACCGAGGACACAGAGCTGTACTTAGCCTCGGCAGACGATTCATCAGACGACGATTTCATCCCCGTCCGGAGTAAGAGGGCGAAGAGGAAGATCGTCAATGCAGTCTCGTCCACTCCTGCGAGTACGGCGACTATGAAGTCAAGACAAGAGCGTTGGCCGCACGTCATCATCTTCGTGCCGGAAGAGTCCTCAGGAAACTTGCGACTGCTGAACAGGCAAGCACTATCCGCTTTTCTGGAACGTGCTGTCCCTTATGAAATCAAGGACATTCGCGTGAATACGCGGAAAAATATACTTGCCATAGACGTATTCCACGTGAATGCGCTCGGACCACTTCAACGAATCACTGAGCTAGGCGGCATCAACGTGCGCCCCTTCATACCGATGGGCAATGCATCCGTATCCGGTGTGATATACGACGTAGACATTGCGATTCCCGATGCTGACTTGCCTACCCTCATTAAACCGGCAAACGAGGGTATTGTCATCACGCAAGTGCACCGCCTTGGGAAGAGGCGTTGTGTAAAGCTGGTGTTCAAAGGCGATTATACACCATTCCATGTCAAAGTCGGTCATTTCCGACATCCTGTGCGGCCATTCGTACCAAAGCCACTTCAATGTCACCAGTGCTTTAAGCTAGGACATGTCAAGGGTGTGTGCCCGAACTCGCTGCTGTGCCCCCCGGTGCGCAGAACCTCACTCGGAAGAGACCTGCCGTTCCACTGTTCTTAAATGCGGCAACTGTAATGGTCCACACGCTGCCTCATCGAAAGACTGCCCTCAAATCAGGAAGGAGCGCACGGTGCTTAAACAAATGGCCAGGGACAATTCGACCCACAGGGAAGCTGCCGAAACAGTCCGGCGTCGGCCAACGGCGTCGGCGCCATCGTTCGACCTCAAAGAAGGAACAAGCTCGAAATGACAGCGCCCCCTCTATTGCTGCGCCGCACAGTCAAACTACACAAAAATCGATGAGCTCAAGGAAGACTGCGGAGAGGAATCTATCCGCATAGGAATGGCCGGTTCTTCCGAACCGTCCCCTTGCCACGGAGCCTCAGAAGACCACGCCCACTTTAGAGTATTCACCGACCGCTGGTGACGCAGCTAAAGCAGATCGCAAAGTCATATCTATGCTTTGTTCTCTCATGGAGGCCATTCGAGAGATCTTATTGGACATGGGGACGACGTCTGCTCGAAGCGCTCTCAAAGTGCTGGACGCCTTAAGCCCAGTGCTTGAATACCTCGAGTTGAAAGATGGCTCCTTTTCGAGAAGAAGACAAGGCAGCATCCATCATCCAGTGGAACGCCAGAGGACTAACATCGCGCCTTTCAGACTTTCGTCAGTTTGTGCACTCTAACATGTTCCCAGTCATCATCATTTGTGAGCCCAACGTATCGACGCCAGTACGACTACCGGGGTACGAAGCTGTCATGTCCTCAACAAATGGAGCCTGCAGCAAAGTCATCGTTTATGTTCGTAGGGAACTCACGTATCTGCTGCATCCAATAGCGCCTCATGATGGAAATCAATATGTATGCCTGACAATTAATAAAAGCAGACTCATGTTCACTCTCATAGGCGTTTATATATCGCCTTCAAGTAATTTTGACTCAAGAAGATTGGCTAGCGTCTTGGCCGTGTGTCCAGCTCCATGGGTCATCATAGGAGACTTCAATGCACAACATCCGGCATGGGGAAGTACGAGGACAAATGCAAGAGGGCGCAGATTAGCAAGTTTCGCATACAATCATGACCTCACCCTCATGAATGACGGCAGCCCCACTTTTCTTCGAGGTGTGACATATAGCAGCTGTCTTGACCTTGCCTTCGTTTCCAACTCGTTCGCCAGATGTGTTAAGTGGTTTTCGGATATTAAGACACACGGAAGCGACCATATTCCCACTTATCTTCGCATCAAAGGGCTGTCTAGATCTGGTCCAGAGAAGACCGTTCGAAGAATTGACTGGACCGCTTTTAAGTCTGACATGGAGGATGCTTGTCAAGCGGGTCTATGCACTGGGCTAGAGCAAGTAATCAAGTGCACAATGCAAGATGCCACGCGCACGATCCAGATTTCGTCCAGGCGCAATGATTTTGATGCCGAATTGGAAAGGCTGCGAGCGCTTCGCCGCCGTGCGGAACGCAGATATCGGCGCACAAAGTCGATCCACGACCTTAGAACAGCCAGAAGAATGCAGAAGAAGAATCAGCGTCGCATGGACAAGTAAGCCTGTGAACGGTGGAGAACGTTTTGTCAGAACCTAGACCCCTGCAAGCCCCTATCTCACATCTGGAGAACGGTGCGCGGTCTTCGCTGCATTCCTGAACAGCGCTTTCCATTCAAGACGCTGGCGCTTTTTCAAAAACGGCGAAACATTGATGTCGCAGAAGACTTTTGCGCGAGGATAGCAGACCAAGTGGTTTGTCCAGATGCTCTGGCCGGAAGTGACGTCCCTCATTCCCGTGACGGCCGCATGGACTTTCCTTTCACGATGGAGGAGCTCGAGGCGGCTCTAGCCCTATGCAGGCGTTCTTCATCACCGGGGCCAGATGGTATATCTCACCGAGCCCTGTGCAATCTGGGTGTGGCTGCGCGGGGAGAACTGCTACGTTTGTACAACGAATCCTGACTAGAGGGAAGTGTTCCTGACGAATGGAAGACAAGTCGTCTAGTACCACTTCTGAAGCCAGGCAAGTCTCCACTTGAACTTGCCTCGTACCGCCCTACTGCACTGGCCAGCTGCGTGGGAAAAATAATGGAACGGATGATCCTTAGCCGCCTTGAATGGTACCTGGAACATTACAAAATTTATCCCAACTCCATGGCTGGTTTTCGACGTGATCGCTCATCTGTCGATAACGTTATTGATCTCGTCACATACGTCCAACAGCAGAAATCACGCAAGCGTTTGTCTGCAGCCTTGTTCCTAGACGTAAAAGGCGCATACGATAACGTGCTACACGAGGCCATTCTGGATGCCCTTGAGATGGTTGGCCTGGGTGGTCGAGTTTTTCGATGGATTGCTGGCTACCTGACAGCAAGATCATTTTTTGTATCAACCGACGATGGCCCAACCACACGACGCTATACCTGTCGAGGTGTTCCTCAGGGCGGAGTACTAAGCCCCACTCTATTCAATCTGGCGCTCGTTAAACTTACAGAATACCTGCCATGTACCATCGCGATATCCATATACGCAGACGACATTTGTGTCTGGACATCAGCCGTCACTCGCCCCCAGATACGAGCGAGGCTTCAAAAGGCTGCAACTATGAGAGCGAGATACCTCGGCAAGGAAGGCCATAAAATCTCTCCGGAAAAATGTGCATTAGTGGCATTCACACGTAAGCCAATGATGCACTATGCCATCTCTATTGAAGGGCGGACCATTTCTTATACCCGAACCCACAAATTTCTGGGTATAATCATAGACAGAGACCTCTGTTGGAGCCCGCATGTGTCTTACATGAAACAGCGCCTGACAGCCATCTCCCAGTTGTTCAAATTCCTGTGTGGAAAAACCTGGGGCATGTCGGTAGACGCAATGCTGGAACTGTACAGGTCACTGTTTCTCGGTTTTTTACGATATAGTCTGCCCCTACTGACTAATACTTGTAAGACAAATATTCGCACTCTGCAGGCTGTACAAGCTCAGGCTCTCAGAGTTTGCCTTGGCCTGCCAAAATGCGCGTCGACTGATGCCACTATTTCTATTGCACGGGACCAACCTATACAAACGCACATTGCGGTGGAAGCCTTGAGAGCCCATATCAGGCATTTTTCCCGGGCTCATTGCCACCACCTTGCAACACTGCCTACAGAAAGACCGCGGGCGTCGTACTGTGCAACAATTTCAAAATATGCTGCCCACCTTCCGTCATGCTTCAGCCCCGCGTCTAAACCAGCGATACCACCGTGGTGCTTTATTCGACCTGATGTGCACTTCAACATACCGGGAATCAGAAAAAAATCTGAGCTATCATCACCCGTGCTGAAGCAGTTATCTCTGATTCTTCTGCATGAGAAGTACGCTGATCACTTACACATCTATACTGATGGATCAACTACCCTCCAGTGTTCGTCCGGAGCAGTGGTCGTCCCGGCGAAGGCTATTACCATCAGTTTCAAGACAGACCACCCAACGAGATCGACGGCTGCAGAACTTGCTGCTCTCCGCGCTGCACTTCAGGTAGTCAACCGCGAACAGCCTCAACGGTGGTCAGTGTTCAGTGATTCGAACGCAGCACTGCATCTTTGCTGTCAGCCCTGCGGCACGGACCATGCGAGCAGTTGGTCTTCGAGGTTAGACATCTCCTCCATACTGCATTAGAGAAAGGTCACCACGTGACATTTCAGTGGCTGCCAAGTCACTGTGGCGTGATAGGCAATGAACGTGCCGACATTGCTGCTCGATCAGCTCTTCAAGGAGACATGGTCGAGACAATTCCCCTATCGAGGACCGATGCTGCTAGCCGACTTCGAGTGGTCGCACAAGAAGTCACTTTCTCCACTTGGAGCACAACAAGTAGGCTGCGCAACCAACGGCACCACTGCCCGAACACTCTACATCTTCAGACACCCACTGGACTACGACGAAATGATGCCACTCTGCTTTGCCGTTTGTGGTTGAGAGTGGCTTTCACGAAGTCATTCTCCTATAAAATCGAAATGGCTGACAACCCTTTTTGCGACAACTGTGGTAGCGAGGAAACGTTACAACACATCTTCTGTGACTGTCCTTGCTATAATGCGCAGAGAACATCACTAGCAGCCGCTCTAGCTCGCATAGACCAGAGACCGATGACGCTAGAAACTATTCTGGAAAGTCGACCAGAGAGGTCATCGCGGGTGAAGGCGACGAAGGCAGTCCTAAACTTCTTAAAGGCAACGGACTTGCACCGACGATTATAGGCTTATGGCTGTGATGACTGTGAAGTGAGACTTTGTGTGTGCGTGCTCTCTCCTCTATCTCTCTCTCTCTTTCTCCATCTTTAAATCTCACCCACCCCTTTCCCCAGTGTAGGGTAGCATACCGGTCCTACTAGACCGGTTAACATCCCTGCCTTTCCTTTCCCTGCTCTTTTTTCCTTCCTTCCCGCCATTACATGAGTCTTTATAACTGGCTGTGGAGCAGGTTCCTTTCTTTTTTTCGACTGTGTACCGCAGCGCATCGATTTCGGGAATTTTTCGCGAATAGACGGATCATCATCATCACTAGCCTTACTACGCCCACTGCCGGGCAAAGGCCTCGCCCATGTTCCACCAATCAACCCGGTCCTGTGCTTGCTGCTGCCACGTTACATCCACAAACTTCTTAATCTCATCTTCCCACCTAACTTTCTGTCACCCCACGCGCGTTTGCCTTCTCTTGGAATCCAGTCAGTTACCCTTAATGACCAGTGGTTATCTTGCCTGCGCGATACATGCCCTGCCCATGTTCATTTCTTCTTGATTTCGACTAAGATGTTCTAAAAGGAGCACTGACACAAAATTTCTCAGGCGAGATAGTGAGCGAGATAGATTTATGTGGAGACATACACAACATCTACGAGATATCAAGGGCAAATAAAGCCTAGCACATATTTAAAATCAATTTTAAAGTGCACGGCGCGACTGAGCGAGATGCGGAGCCCCTCGCGACGCCGACATCAACGCAGCGGCAATGTAAACAAACCTACGTCATGAGTTTGTGTTGGCTGGTTGCTGGCACGCGCCTTGCGCTTGCGCTACCTGCGATTTGTTCCTCCGTGCCTGGGCCTTTGCGTGTGCTGGCTGTCAGTGCGGCGCCCAGGTCACAGTTTTGCGTGGTCACGCGGCCAGTTGTGTTTACCTTGACCCCGGAACTGGTCCTACCTAGCTCGGTGTTCTTTGAAACCGAAACTGTGACTGGACGCTCTAAAAACGTCTCTAAATAGACAAGCGTCGCGCACTCGCGCGAACGAGGTTTCCAGCCGTGATAAGTGGGTGAAAAGCTACCAATTGCAATAAAAAAAAAGCAAGGTACAAAATTTTTGTGTCAGTGCTCCTTCAACACCCGTTTGTGCCCTTACCCAATGAGCTCTATTCAACTGTTTCTTACTACAGTCGAACTCACTTAGAACAGTACTCAAATGCCAGGAAAATTTCATTGTTGTAACCGATAATTGCTATAAGCGGGTTGCCCGAAAAAAGGAAAGTAGCGGAACAGAAGGCTGTTCTGAGAAAACTTCGGATGGGATATGCCAACAGACATCAGTGATAAGAATAACAAAGATGCCAATTTTTAGATGCGAAGCATCTTATGCTCGGGGCTCGGTCCGTCCCTCCCGTGTCCCGCGTCCCGCGTCCGGCCACTGTCATGAAGTAGGGAAGCACCCATTATGCGAACCAGAACCCTGTAGTAATATGAAGGCCGTCAACCCTAACACAGTCATCAAAGTCATGGCCGAGAGTACAGAGAGGCTGCTTAGCAATGGCTACGCAGGTGGCGTCTGTCGCCCAGGTTGACCCCATTCCTTGAGTCATGGCCGAGAGCACAGAGAGGCTGCTTAGCAATGGCTAGGCAGGTGGTGTCTGTCGCCCAGGTTGACGCCATTCCTTATTCTTGCTTGCATGTGTTTGGAGGGGGCTTAGTCCGTCCCTCCTTCCCGCGTCCCACACCACCACAGCGCATGCGCGTCCCCTCTCTCTCCTAAGCTCTACCCTTTCCCTCCTCTAGGAATCGTCTACTCTACGGAGCGCCCCACAGCGCATGCCCGTCCTCTCTCCTCTAGGAATCCTCTACTCTACGGAGCGGCTCCGGCGTCCCACAGCGCATGCGCGTCCTCTCCCCCTCTCTCCTGTGGGAATCCTCTACTCTACGGAGCGGCTCCCGCGTCCCACACCCCCCACAGCGCATGCACGTCCCCTCCCCCCCTCTCTTCTCCTACGGTCCCCCCCCGTCCTCTCCCCTAGGAATCCTCTACGGACCGGCGCGCACGTCAGCTGGTCTGACAGCTGCTTATCCCGCTGGGGGGCGCCACGGTAGTTCCGCGGTATGGAAATGACGGAGCGCGCGCGTCTCATTCTCTCTCTCCTGTGCCGCGATGAGCGCCCGGACCGCTGCCGTGAAATGAGAGCGGCGACGTTCCTCCCGCTCAAGCTAATTATCTCCCCGCTGCTTCGCATCCACACATGGTCCCCTTTAGCGGGAGATGGGGAGTTTTTTTGGACATGCTCGAAATTCGGACGCTTTCACGGGACCACCAAAAGCCTGACAGAGTGGGGAGATGGCTAGCTTGAGCGGGAGCAACGTTGCCGCTCTCGTTTCGTGGCAGCGGCCCGGGCGCTCATCGCGGCGCTGCACAGGAGAGAGAATGAGGCGCGCTCCGTCATTTTTATACCGCGGAACTACCGTGGTGCCCCCCAGCGGAGTACGCAGCTGTCGCACCACCTGTCGCGCGCCGCTCCGTAGAGGATTCCTAAAGGAGAGAACGGGGGGGGAACCGTAGGAGAGGAGAGAAAGAGGCGACGCGTATGCGTTGTGGGGCGCGGGAGCCGCTCCGTAGAGTAGAGGCTTCCTACAGTAGAGAAAGGGGGTGAGCCTAGGAGAGAGCGGGAGAGGATGCGCACGCGCTGTGGATGCGGACGCCGCTCCGTAGAGCAGATGATTCCTACAGTAGAGAAAGGGGGTGAGCGTAGGCGAGGAGAGATAGGGGGGAGGGGACGCTCCGTAGAGTAGAGGATTCCTAGATGAGAGAAAGATGCGCTGTGGTGGTGTGGCGGACCTATGCGCAACTCTGCTCCCGTAGTGAGTATATAGAGTACCCTACCGTGACCCAAGTAGTTACGCCATCTATGACTGTATCAGGGAACCGGAGGGTGACAAGCGAAGCGCACACTTGTCTGTCATCAGGCCCACACTCCAAGAAAAAAAAGAGTATACCTGACTCTTTTCGGAGAGTTCTGACTTGCCACGTATACGACTTTCTTTGGACAGTCACGGTAACTCTCTTGGTGGGTCAGAATCGACGCACTCAGGAGAGTCCCCTGACCCTCTTAAGAAGAGTGGGAGGACTCTTATGCGAAGGATCACACTGCCACTTCTGAGGGAGTCAGACGACTCTTGCCGGTGAAGCTCCTACTCGGGTCAATTGACGCCCACCGAAGCGTCAAGCGACTCTACGGCTATTTTAAGCTCCTAAATTGACCCATGCTCTACTTTTGCGCGACTACTGCCTGGAAATAGTGAATTATTCATTTTAAGCAACTCCATTGATAGTTGCCGTTGTGCCCAGCGACTGCAAAAAAAGGATAGTTCAATTTTAGCATTATTTTAATAAAACTCTCAAAACACACCAGTTCCAGTAAAGTTGAAGCAGGTGAGGTATTCCTCATTTACATGCTTGTATGAGTATAACGAACCAAAATGTGTGACTGTGATGTGTATAGTGTCATGTCGTGCAAAATAAACAGCAGATATCGGTATCATGTTTCCATATTTATTCCTTATGATAAGGAATCAAAAAGTCGTGAAGGCTGGAGGAATCAGACTTGTGACTTGCTATGCTGTCGCTCCTCTTCAGCGTAAGCAGCCATGAAAAATAGTACCTGAAAAGAAGAACGTGATATCATAATGACAAAACGGAATCATAATAAGAGTTGGCAATACCTACACAATAAGTGATTTACACAGACATAATGAAGGCTCACAACAAAACAACAAATGCAAAAAGGCATGGTAAGGTATCGTGTTGTTTGCCGTTATCGTGTAAAACAACTTTCATATAGTAGCTTTTCTAAGATGTCACTTGGTGACAAACTTGCAGCACAAGATCATGTGAGCTTTTTTTAAACAACAAAGGCAATTGTTTTAGGCTCCTTTGCGTGGGTGCCACTCACCTCTTTTTCTACGTCGTCTTGTCCAACCAAGGGAAATGTAGGGCCGAGTTCCTCGTTGGCATTACGAACGCCGCTGTTGATTTTCCTATCACTAGTGGTGAAGCGCCAGACCATAGCGACACCTCCGTTGCCCCGAGTGTGGTTGTCAAAAGGAGTGAAGAGGCTGGAGAAGCGATCCGGTATTCTAGGAATAACCAACACACAAACACACAGACTGATTAGTTTTATTTAAACAACCCTTTGTTCAACACACCGTTACTGTACACACATCTGACACGAGTGTTTCGTTTGAAATCAATTTCGCAACGAAAACAAATTTTCACGTAATAGAAGGCGGGAACCGCGTTTCGCGATAGGCACTGGTTATGCACGAATGAAAGCCCTCCTTTTCTGATAAATCGCTTCAAAAAGTGCTTCCAGAATAAGCCCGGCTTTGCGCCGGCGTATTGCCACAATCACGTGCATCCTCCGGCAGTCAGGGGCACGCCGTGAGCGGTTACTGACAGCGTGTTCTACAAACGTAACCCATTCTTAAATACTCAGTTCTACGAGTGCCCGAACGACAGCAACGCGCGCGGACGCTGTCTACGTTGACATGAGACATGGCATATGTTAGAATTACCTCACATAGCTCCCACTGTCACGTATATTCACTCGATTTTGTTGTAAAGCCGAACGTCATTATATGCAGTGCGTCTCTGTACACAGACGTTTTTTTTTTTTTTTTTTTTTTTTTTTTTTTTTTTTTTTTTTTTTTTTGACGTTTCCACGCGTGGAAGCACGCTGCACACTCGAGTATCGATGGAAATGTTATTATGACGTTGACTAAAGCGCATCTCAAAACCATATCAAGCACTTTCAGCAGTTCAGACACAATGTGCGATCAGAAAGTAATCTCCCTTGATCAGTGATTGCATCACTCATTTTATGAGCCATGCAATCACTTACACAACAACGCGCATAGCGGTCTCAACTCGTTAAGTGACTGTTTTAATTGAACATCCTGCAACAGCATCGCGGGCGCAGGTTGGATATGGCTGGCAGCCTACTTCCGCAGAGCTACTGCAGACGCCCAGCTTAAGCTGTGTAATTAGTACCCACGAAAGCAGTACACTCACCGTTAAGAGGCGCACGTAGTCCGTGTCCGCAACTTCAAGAATATTCCTCACTACAAGCGTCACTTCGAGCACGGAGCCTGGCATGACCGCCACTGCAAACACGCATATTCGCTCGAACTCAAAACTACAAGACGCGACGCGCGACCAGTGCGACCAGCGCAACGCATTCCAAAAGGCGGAGGAGAAGAGAGAGCAGGCGGAAGAGCGGAGGCGCCGCGCCGGCCGCGCGGCTGGCCTGGCGCGCAGGCTCCCTGGCGCCAGTGCGAGGGTGTGTGCCCTCTCCAACGGCGCCGAACGGCAAACGCGCGACATGTATGGCGTATACGGCGGCGCCTTCATAACGGAAGCCAATCGAAACGCGCTTCACGAGAGTTCTGTAACTCCTCTCGAATTGCCAACTCTCTTTCGCTGCGTCTACCATCCAAAAGGGGTCAAGTGAATACCCGAAGAGAATCATGGCTTCGTAATCCTCTTTTGACTCTTTTTTTCTTAGAGTGTATCGCAAAGAGCTCCTGTTTTCGGAAACTGATGGCTCATTACTTTAGTATTCTGCGTATTAATTTTCACACCTACCCTTCTGCTTTCCTTGTCCAATTTAGTAATCACGAGTGTCAATTCGTCACCTGAGTTACTCATCAATTCAATGTCATCAGCAAATCGCAGGTTATTAAGGTACTCTCCATTAACTGTCATCCCTAACTCTGCCCAATTTAGGGCTCTGACAAACGCCTGTAAGCCCGCGGTTAATAGCATGGGGGGAAATCGCGTCCCCCCTGCCTTACACCTTCGTTTATTTGGATTTTGTCGCTTTCTTTATGGAGGACTACACGCTAAGAACTAAGAGAGTGCCGGGCACTCTCTTTGGGAGAGTATTTTCTTGTCCCATATTTAACTCTCTTTTCCAGAGTGAATC